>PJEN01019835.1:0-28293 GCA_004024605.1 Pteronura brasiliensis
CAGAGACGGCAGAGACCGCAGAGACCGCAGAGACGACGCCTCCCAGTTGTCTCAGGATCAGCATCTTCCGGCGACAGGTCGCCTCGTCTCAGCAGCTCCTCGTTTCAGAAAGAACAGAGTGAAAACCGCCGATAGCACAGGAAATCCCTGGCTCTCCACCTCGATGTCCCTCACTTGAAATCTAGATACTGACAACCTGGAACATCTTAAAAACGAAGCGTGACGTTACTACCCGTGCGGTCAGGCAGCCCTGCCTGGGCCACCCGCGGTCTCTGCTGCGTGAACAAGTCACTGAAACTGCCCCCTCTGTTCCCAGACTGAAAACTGGTATAATAGTAAAACTCACTTCCTAGGCTCATTGTGTGATTCACCTGAGTGTATGGAAACCATTTAACACAGAACTGAACACATAGTCTTTTCTCAAAAAGGATTAGCCAGATTTTTAACGTCTTCAAAACTTGTCTCCACTTGTGGTAGTCATTAGAACTATTTGCCAAATATTTTAGATCCACCTCCATTCCAGGCAAGTGCTAACTCACACTCCGTGGCCTTTTTCTGGTTGAGAGGGCAGGTGACATTCTGGCCAAAAGACAGCGAGCAAAAGTGATGCATGTCACTTCCTGGTCACTAGGAAAGCCTGTACGAGTCCTTGTCTTTGGCGAAGTGACCGCTCGTGTTCGGGCAGATGTCTGACCGCCCTGTCCCCCTCAGCCTCTGAGTACTACCGATCAGTAAAACTCTCCTGTCGGTCCCCAATGAACACACAGTAGAAGGAAACATTTCCGGACCGAAGCAACCAAGATTTGACAGCCAGAACCTAGCCTGTCCTGCCTGCCACACTTCAGTTCTCAACAGTAGTAACAAGCTTCTTATGACCCGTAACTCAAATCAAGGGCACTGAGCACTGGGTGGCTCAGTCAGTTCAGCATCTGCCTCCCGCCCAGGTCATGACCCCAGGGTCCTGGGATCGAGTCCCACACTGGGTCCCTGCTTGGCTGGAAGCCAGCATCTCCTTCTCCCTCCGCCTGCAGCTCCCAATGCTTGTGCTCTCTCTCCCTCTCCCTGCCAAATGAATAAATAAAATCTTTTTAAAATATATTTAAAAAAATAAATTAACATGCCATTTTGAAACAGGCTTTTATACAGACCTGGTTCTGTTAACAGAATAGCTAAAAATACTAAGAATGCCTAGTACAAAGATATTGAGGTATTGCCTGTGTTATATAAAAACAGCAGAACTCCTTAAACAGTGTAAAAGAAGGAAAGGAAATACTTACTGAATATATTTACCACAGTTTTCCTGACCCAAGGATCTTACCAAAACTCATTTAATATTCAAAGGTTCTTTTTTTTTAAAGAATTAGTAATCAACTATTTATAGGAGTCTTCTAATTTTATTTTCTAATATTTTAGTGTTCCTAATCAATAAACACTTTTTGTTTAATGCGGCAACCAAATACAGCGAGTTCTTGTAAAACCAAGGATTCACCAGAATTTAAGGCATGCTTGAGTAACAAAAACTTTGTTGAAGTGTTTACTGTTTGCAGATGGGAGTTGTTCCTGCTAATTTTGTTTGTTTCACCAGGCCACTCACGGTATCCATATTGACACTTCAGAGCTAGCCTCTGGTTTACTGTTGTATAAACATGCGAGAGAGAAAGCACAGAAGAAAGCAATTGGGAAAAGTTCTTTTGAAACCATATCCTTTAAGGAGAGAGAAAAATGGAAACACAGAGCGAGGCAGAGTGAACCCCTCTGCTGGCTACGATCCTTGAATGTGAGCATCCGTCTTCTGAAATAGGTGACCGTGACAAAAATTGGCACTGTTACCCTTAGTGCTAGGCTACATGTCAAAACTTCCCCAAAACTTGAAAAATCACAATTGTATTTTACTTACTAAACTCTTGGATCTATCGGCACCTGAACTTGCTTATAATCCCAGGTCTTACACCTCCAGAGAAAGTTAAAACAATTTGGTAAGATGCCTTGAATTCTAATAATCTCCATGCATCCTGCAATTTCTCATGTGTGTCATTTCATTTGGCATTCAAAAAAATCTGGAAGATAGCCAAGGCAAGAAAATATCATCTGCATGTTATAGAAGGAAAACCTGAAGTTGAGATAAAATAACCCAATTCCAGAAGGTCACGTACCACAGCTCCAAGGCAGAACTAGAATACACCTGGGTCATCTAACACGACATTTTCCCAACAGCAACAACGCTTTCAGACAAGCCCAGGAGCTAAGACATAATCTCAGAGTTATTGGTAAAAGTTGCCTCTAAAAGTAAAAAGGGAAAGATTTTTAAAGCTATGTATCCCTGGGGAAATTCCTTTGAAATTGAATGTCCCTTAGAGGTAAATTTCTCTATTCTCATATATTTTCATATTTTTCTCTTATTAACTACACCCAGAGAATTCTTCCATGAAACAAATGAATAGTCTGCTGAGGCATGAACGTTTCTGATTGAACAAATCCTTTAATGAGGATATTACCCATCTCCCCAAGGAACACCAGAGGAGCACATTTTCTATCAGTATCATAATATTCCGTGACATCCTGCTGGCATCTGCTTCAGCATTCCCCTCTTCCACCAGGCAGCCGCTCATTCAATTTGACTACACTTTGAAATTCAGTACCTGGATTCCCCAGGTGGCCTGAAGGTGCCTCCTCAGAAGTTCACAGGTGGTAGAACAGATGACCGAGGACAGAGGGAGCACTGAATGGGGCAGGCAGGCCAGATTGCACAGTTTGGCGCTGCATTTAGTAAATTATAGTCAAGCAGCTTCTAGTTGCGTCCTAACTGTCCATTTTCAGATGGTACTTCTGCCAAACACCAGATCACTAGGGCTTATTAAAAAGCTCAAATAGCACATTCAAATTTAAAACTATAGGTCTTATTTATTTCTAGTTTTTCAGCTGGCAGACATGAAAAGAACTTTTGAGCAGAAAAAAAAAAAGATGAAGAAATAACTTACAGTGAATGGAAAATGTTAGGAAAGCGAGGGCTAGACAATTCTATGAGTCACTACTGAGATATCTAAAGGGATAGGGATTCCAGTCCACTCATTAAAGTGTGGGCTGAAATGTTGCTTTATTTTTCAAGAATTTCTATGGGAGGCACTTGGAAGGAAAAACAGGCAGTGGTCACACTTGACTACAGCCAGAAAAGGCCTATCTTGAGAATGGTGAGACACTCCACAACACAGATGAGATTTCCAGTCGTAAATGATTTTCAGAGACCTGACGGCACCGTTTCAAAAACGAACATGATCCTCTAGAAAACTGTTCCAAATGAACAAATGTAGCTTCTAAAGTTAGTTTTAATTTACTTCTGGGTTCATAAATACAACAGAGTTCACTTTGTCTAAGATTTAAAATCTTAGAATGCCTATTTCTGAAAAGGGAGAAAAATATTCCAAGATAGGAACCAATTTTAGATTCACCATTTTCTTCATAGGAAGAAATTGTCACTATTAAGTTTTCACAACAGGAACAAAATGAAGAAACATTACCCTGTAGATATTACTTTAGAGTGAATACTGTAATATCTACTACATATGCTGGCATTAAAAAGGTTTGACCCTTTGAGACAATCTGACTAAATTTGAGAAGCGTCAGTTCTATCCCTGAGAAGCCCTGGTGGGCACTGCAAACCTGGCCCATCATTTACTAGCTTCAAGTTTCAGTAAACTTCAAGTCCTCTGTAAAAATGAAATAATAGTACTTAATTCAGGGAGTTATTGTGAATTTAATTAAATAACATCTGCAAAATACTTAGCACAGAATTAATGGTAGTTGTTTTTATTACTAAATTTTTAATAAATATTTTTCCACAAAAAGGGAAAGAGTTGAGTACATAATGTGATTTGACTTTCCAGGTTTATTACTGACCACTGAGATCCAACAATGTGCATTGCCACAAGCACAGTGAACACAGGATCAATGACTTGAGGAAAGATAGGGGGAGCGCAGGGAGTACATAATGACGTACAGGGAAGAGCCCCTCTTTCAGGCCCCTCCTCCATTCAGCTTGACAAGCACTCGATGGGCTCCCACTATGGCCCCACTCCTCCAAGAGATGCCTCATGCCCGCCTTCAAGAGCTACTGTCAATGATAAGACATGATTTGCCCACATGGAGCAATGAAAGGTATGTTTAGATAGTAAAATAAAGGGTATCATAAAGGTTATAAAGTGGATATTTAACAAGTCATGTCTAATTATAAGATTTAGAGCCATACACATGCAGAGCCAGCTACAAAAAAGAAAATTATGCTGATTAATCTTAATATATATCAAAATGTCATACTCTACTAATCTGCAAAAAAAAAAAAAAAAAGACTAAAATTCCAACAACTTTTGGTCTCTTTATTTTAGATATCTAGTTTACTTATGATTTCTAAATTAAACTGTTAAGTCACTAACTTGGGTTTCCTCTATCTGAATTTTATTTTACTTATTCATTTTTAAGGATTTTATTTATTTATTGAACAGAGAGAGAGGGGACACAAGCAGGAGGAGTGGAAGAGGCAGAAGCGGACTCCCCACTGAGCAGGGAGCCCGATGCGGGGCTCGATCCCAGGACCCTGAGCCGAAGGCAGAGGCTCTAACCCACGGAGCCTCCCAGGCGCCCTCTATCTGAATTTGAAAAGTACTATTTACCTAATAACTTCTCAAACATCTACAAGATGTAAATTACGATCGTTTGACCTTTATGAGATCAAACCACTCAAGGACTCCTACAACTGTGTGTGATACGCTTTGCGCCAAGAGCAAAGGCAGCGAAGCGCCCGGCCGGGGCCGGCAGCCGGGAGAGAAGACCAGGGAGGAAAGCGTGCCCCGGTGTTTGAGGGACGGGCACGACCGGCTGGGAAGGGAGCTTGAACTGCTTCCCTCCAAGGTCTAGGCCTCGGCTCCGTCTTGCGCCAACACGTCCCTGACCAGCATCTGCAGCTAAAGTTCCCGCAGACGAGTGTAGTCCTCGCCTCTCTGCCCCGCAAAATGCGGGGGCACAAGGCGGTCGGCCCTCTAGCGCTGCGCTTCCCGTTTGACAAGTTTAGCACCTGGGAGCAGAAGAGGACGCGTCCGCCGCCGTGCGACTGTGCGGTGAACACAGAGCTCCCCGCGCAAGACCCGCCCGCAGCGTAAGCGTCGGGCGGCGGCGCGGGAGTCCGTCTGCGCCGCCGCCGCTCCTTCAGCCCAACCCGCCGAGAGCGCGGGGCTCACCCGGGAGACCCCGGCGGCCGGAGGGCTGCAGCCCGGCGCACGGCCCGCTGGCCGGCTGCTCCACACGCTGCACGGGCGCAGAAGCGTCTGGACTCAGCGTGACGCTAGTTCGCGACCATCCCTGCGACCTGCTCTTAATGGGCTGAGGGTAGGGTCGTCCTCAAGAGCCGCGTGATGTGTGCTGACGGCACAGACGGGGCCAGGACTGCCGACGTCAAACCCCAGCTACGCGGCCGGCCGGCTGGTGGCACGAGCTTGGGACACACAATACCATCACCTCCTTTCTCTCGTGCACAAAACCGGGCTCACAGTTACAGCTACTCATGGGGCCGTACACACCACTACAGGACACAACGGGGCCTGCAGCAACTACGCGCAAGAGATGGCCAGCATCGACGTCATGTGTCACTTTATTACCATCTCATTTCTTCACTTTAGCCTGTTGTGCATGGCTACAAGGCTTTATGCAAAACAAGCTTTTTATTTTGGGGGCGCCTGGGTGGCTCAGCGGGTTAAGCCTCCGCCTTCGCCTCAGGTCACGGTCTCAGGGTCCTGGGATCCAGCCCCGCGTCGGGCGCTCTGCTCTGCGGGGAGCCTGCTTCCCCCTCCCTCTCTGCCTGCCTCTCTGCCTGCTTGTGACCTCTGTCAGATAAATAAATAAAATCTTTTTTAAAAAAAGTTTTAATCATTGAGAACTTCAGAAAAATGCACATGGAAAAAAGTTAATTTAAAGACAAATACCACAGTAATGTTGGATAGCAATTTAATGTACCATAGATAAAAACATACAAAGTTGTGAAAATTAAAACAGTGTAGTACAGGTGTAAAATCAGGCAGATAAATCATTTAATAAGTAGTAGTATAATTGAATAACCACTTAGAAAAATTAAATTTTAGGTCTTCCATTCTGACTCCCTATTAGAATGATTATAAATGGAGAAAGAGTTAAGTAAAAAAAAATTAAGCCATTAAAAATGGGTATTTAACTATCTAAAAAATGTAAACAAATAAAAGGAGAAGTAAAAAAAAAAAGAAAGAAAGAAAGAAAATCTTCCTGCATACTTAAACTTTTCTATAGCAAACTGGAAAAAATTAAAGAAATAAAAATTAATAGTTATGAATAAATATGATTTTTCTGAATTGGGAAGGGCTTCCTATACAAAAAAAAAAAAAAATGAAAAGACTGTTAGATGTGACTACTTAAAAGAACTAAATTAAAATACCGTTCTACTTAAATCAAATTTTATAACAAAATCAAAAGGCAAACACATCCCAAGAAAAACATTTGCCTTAAATTTAACAAGGCATAGAAATAAATAATTCTAGGAGATCAATTAATTAAAACAATTAAAAATGTAAAAGAAAATTGGTAAATGATATCAACTTGTATTTCATAACAGAATATTCATAATTAACATGGAAAAGCTGCTAATCTTGCAAGTTGGAAAAGAAATAAATATTAAA
Source organism: Pteronura brasiliensis (assembly GCA_004024605.1). NCBI lineage: Eukaryota > Metazoa > Chordata > Mammalia > Carnivora > Mustelidae > Pteronura > Pteronura brasiliensis. Next base: position 6,693 of record PJEN01019835.1, read on the forward strand.
GCAATAGAGTATAACATTTAAGACATAAAAAGAACAAAAACTGAAATAGATATGAAAATGTCAGGCAGTCTGGTCTGCTGTATGTCAATGCCACAGACTGGGTAGCTTATGAGCAAGAAGTTTTTATGTCAGAAGTCTGACACCAGGGTGCTAACATGCTCAAGTGTCCGTAAGACACCCTTTCGGGCTGTAGACGGCAGACTCATCACGCTGCGGAAACGAGTAAGCTAGCTCTGTGGGTGCTTCTCGGGGCACGAATCCTATTCGCGAGGGCTCCATCCCCATGACCTAATTACCATCCCAAGGCCCCACACTTCCGATCATACTGTGGATTAGATTTCAGCATATGAATGGGAGGGCGAGCATACAATATGGTATACAATAAGGAAGTATTATCATGCATACATAAAAGGATTACATATTGATTAAATTTCCTACAGAATAATTAACAATCTCTCTCAATAATCTCAAATATATTTTAATCCTTTGCCACAATTTCTATTTTAGCAATCTGTCCCAGGCTGTTATTGAAGATTTATTATTAAAGATATTATAAAAACAAAGACTTATACACAAAAATATTCACATCATTATCAAATAAAAAATGAAAACAATAAAAAATATTCCATAATAATGGAACCAGAAAACAAATTAAGGTTATATCTACATTGTACAATAATATGCAAAAGCTAAATATATATATAAACAGTGTCCACGGGTGTGAGAAAATTCTACAAGTTGAGAGAAAAAACAGTATACAAAATGTGTGTTTTTGTGTGTTCGTGTCTGGAGTGTGTGCATGCATGTGTGTGTGTGTAATCTCACTGAGGTAAATTGGAATTGTTAACAGACCCCTGAGTAGAATACAGGTGATTTTTATTTTCTTTTTTATAAGAATTTTCTATAGAACCTACTTTAAAATAAAATAAGGAAATCAAAAGCACTTTTAATGTATTAGAAAAGCTTTCATTTGTAGTTGGGTTATTGTGAGTTATTTGCAAAATAGCCCTTTTTTTACTTTTTTAAAATTTTTTTAAGATTTTATTTATTTGACAGAGAAAGAAAGTACAATCAGGGAGAGCAGCAGGCAGAGGGAGAAGTGGAAGCAGGCTCCGCTGAGCAGAGAGCCTGATGTGGGGCTCCATTCCACGACCTTGGGATCATGACCTGAGCCGAAGGCAGAGGCCTAACTGAACAAGCCAACCAGGTGCCCCAAAATAACCCTTTCTTAAAGAAAACATTCAATCATTTATATACATTATCTATAAATTCCTATTTTCATGCATCAGGTTTGTTTACAATGATGTATATTTGCAAAATACAGTAGTGTGTTTTAGTTATTATTAATCCCCCCAAAATATGACCAAAAATAACCTTCTCAAAATACTTCTCAAATATAATACAGTGTCTTTTACTAGTCTTAATATTACTTTTTGATTACTTTTATAATGCTAAAGAAATAAAAATTGTTAAAGAAATGAATTCTATAATTGAGAAACTGGAGATAGCTACCAGCTAATGACTGGGGACTTTTTGCATAACAGAAATAATGTGCATCAGATTTTTAAAAAAATATATACAATACTAATGTAATAATACAGATGCGTAATATTTAGATTTGAGCAAGTTGAACTGTATCACTTTATCTTCCAGAATTTCCCAACATCCCATCTGAGTATTTTGGGAACTAGTGTTGAGTCTAGTGCTCAAAGGATTTGGACTGAAAAAATAAATTTGAGATTCCATCTTATAGTTATTGAAAACACACACATATGCACACACATACACATTATTATACAAAGGACACTTCAAATCCCTTTTAGAAGGAGGTATGCTAGACATAACAAATACATGAATGGTATTAAACCTCAAAGCCAAGGAAAATGTCTTTGAATGTAAGGACCCCTGGTTGAATTAGGGAGGCCACCAGAAATGTACAAATTCATAGATAATGGATTGGTTGTAGATTCCAAAGTACTGAACTTCTTCCTTGATGATAAGCACATTTTAGTAAATAAAAGGTGTTTCAAAATTTTATATGCTGTTCTTCTTTTATGCTGATAAAATACAATATGTCAAAGAAACATCCAGTTAAGTTTTCAGAACACTTAATTAAAGCATTTAAGAACTCTCATTTAAAGAAAGTCATAGTGACTCTTAGCTAAATTCCACGGACTGATTTCATAAAACTGAATAAGCATTTCATACACTTTGGGTATGGAGAGTCTGCTCTCTAAACGGTTTAAAGAAACCCAAGTGTCCTGGTGGTTATCTTTGTCTTCACTCAAGTCAGAAGACTGGAAGGTTTAATGTTCCACTCAGAGAATTTAGCTCTACAATCTTAATGACTCCTTGGCAGTGAACAGAAAGCACTTTTTCTCATATTGCCACACATGCTATTTTGAAGATTCATTAACTCTTACAACTGCTCAAGTACAAAATGACAAAATCCATAAAACTTTGAGACATTTTCATTTTCTCAGTTGTAGTTTCTTACACTTGAAATCTATTATTTCATTCCTGGCATCTCTTTCCCCATAACTTTATTACTACATTTGATTTTAAATTTATATTTAATGATGGATAAAGTCTTTCAGAGTAGGTGTTAACTCTCATTCTAGAAATATTTCAGACATAACCATACAATGTGGTTGTAAGCCACGCTCTCAAATCATGGAAATCATGACTCACTGTGTGGACAAGATCATTTCTCTTCATCATGACCTGAATCTTTATATCTTGGTAAAATATTTCCTCATTCTGTGCTACTGAAAAATTTTGTGGTTTTTTTCCCCTATGAACAATTAAAAAGAGAGCTTACTATATCCTACAATGTTTTGTTCCAAATCTTAGATTATGTAAAATGATATTTTAATAATATTGATAAAAGAAAATGAAAAGTACTTGTAGTTACTCAAAGAATTATTAATTTCATCTTAATTTTAGTTTTAATTATTTTCCTAGATAAATTCATAACCCAAAAATGTATACTATAATGCTTATTTTTATTACTATATTTTTATCCAAGGACTACAAAATGCCCAAAGAATTTTCCTATTCTGACTGATAGATACATAAGAAATATAATTATCATTAATTGACAATTGTTAAATGACAATTATTATACCATTTTGAAAGAAGCAACGATAGCCAGGTTCGATTTTGACAGCTGGTTACCACTCTTCAGCATTAGCTCTATGTTTTCTGGCTTTCAGCTAAATTTAATGAACACTACTACTCTCAGTGAAACTAAGTTCTAATCTTATACCTGTGCCTTTGGTGTGTGACTTCGAACAAGTCATTTAATCTCTGAGTCTTAATTTCCCCAACAAAACAGGGAAGAGACCTAACTAGAGTATTTTAAACATTTGTTTTCTGTTCTAAAATAATATGATCCTCATAAAATCCAGTCATAGTACCACAAAAATTGCTTTTTTTTTTTAAGATTTTATTTATTTATTTGACAGACAGAGATCACAAGTAGGCAGAGAAGCAGGCAGAGAGAGAGAGGAGGAAGCACGCTCCCCGCTGAGCAGAGAGCCCGATTCGGGGCTCGATCCCAGGATCCTGAGACCATGACCTGAGCCAAAGGCAGAGGCTTAACCCACTGAGCCACCCAGGCGCCCCACAAAAATTGCTTCTAATATTAAGTTATTTCATGGAAAGAAACCTCTAAAACATTTTACTAGGTAGAATTTGTGTTTCTTTGTTGATGTTGTTTTGTTTTCATTTTTTCTGTCTTAGAAAGGTATTGGCTTAATCATATTAATCTTCTTTTTCTTTTTTCCCCATCTCTACTATTTTTTGTTATAGTTCTATTTCTATTCTTGATAGTTACCCCGAAAAATCTTAACCTACAAATTTAACTTGAGATAAATAATCATCGTTCTCTACATCATAATATACAAGAACCATAGAACAGCTCTGAACTCTGCAACCATCTTCCATGTTATTTTTAGCTAGTATTTTACAAAATTCATCCCATAATGGACCTCAGGGTCTCAGTTCTATCACACTGTCCTCAGGGCCTCCTCTGAAGGGCCCACAACCTGCCATGGCCTCAGGTGGCAAAGGAAAGATCCCGTGTCCTGCTGAAATCTGGGGGGAAGTCTATGGGTGAGTGCAGTGTTTTCTCTTCCCCTCACTCTTCCATTTCCGTGAGGATGCAACTACTGTTGACCCAGTGGGACAGACCTGGAACAAGGTCCTTTTATTCTAATGTCTCTGACACATGGTGTGTGCTGTATGCCAGGTGCAATGCCTACCTTGTTTCCTCTTCTTTACTTCTAAAATACTCCTTATCTCCAGCCGGGAGATTTCTCTGACCGCAGGGCTGTGCTGCAATGGCATACCGACAGCACAGAACTCATCCGGAGACTGGCACTGCCGCTCCAGACATCCCTTCATGCCACTTAGGAGAATCTGGTACCTTTGTTTGCCATCCATTTCCCACAACAATATTACCCTCCCTTCCCCTGTACAAATGATGGCTCTGTATTTCCCTCTTTGGACAGAGATGGAGAATGGGTTAGAGTTTTGGGTAATAGAGCACATCAGTATTTTCACTAATTGTTCTCTCATGTCGGGTTTCCCAAAGTACTGGAGGAACTGAATGCGTGGAAAGGAAGACAAAGAGATGTACTGGAGCAGTTATCTGACTGGGTCACCTTTCACAAGGCAGAAAATTCAGAAGTTGGCAAAGGCAAAGAAGGTGTAAATAGGAACTAGAAGGTGTAAATAGAAAAAAAAAGAAAAGAAAAGAAATCCCTAGGAACTAGTAGGGGAAAACAATAACAAAAAAAAATCATAAGAATCATAATAATTTCTTTAATGAATAATAAAAAGGGAAGAAGTCAAGGAAGAAATTAAAAATGGATAGAAATTTATTAGTCAAACATAAAAAGGGTTTCTAAAAACTCCAGTAAATTATATTCCATAGTACAAAAATTTTGATGACTAAAATAATCAATAATTTTTAAATGAATATCTTTCTATGATAAGGCTTTCAGCTGCAAGTAACAGAAACCATGTCTTAAGATAGCTTAATGAAATAATCATTATCTCTCATATCTGGAGGTCCAGAGACTCAGCAGATCCTAGGATAGGACGTCACTGGACCTCCAGACTCCCTATTTGCCAATCATAATTCTTCACATTTATGGCTAAACTTTGTCTTCAAAGACTTAGGTTCTTTTTATTTCTCCAATCCTCCTTCTTTATTCTTGGTTTTATTTTCAGGCTGGTGCACTGCTGGTTATATCCAATCTCAAAAAATTAGTGAAAAAAGGAGAGAATGCTCCTTCCTATAGTGTAAGACACAAGGAAACTTTCATGTCCCCAAAGACCTGTCTGTTCTCAACTCACTTCTGGTGTGGAACCACCACCTTTTGGGCTGGTACAAGGGCAGTCGGGGTCCCAGAATTCTCAGAATGACACACCCAAGGAAGAACCTCCAACTCATGATGGGAGGTAGGCAGAAGGCGACACCCCACACATACCTCTCAGCCACAGTCATTCAGAACTTAGCCTAATTATCAAGTAGCTGGGGTCAGGATTAGAAACGATAATGTTGGACTCACTTTTAATACCCTCTCTGTCATTGGTTTTCATCTATTTTTCCTCAAAACGTCTCTGTTAACTTTTTTCTATCAGTTACATTTCTATTCAAGTTCTATATCACCATCTTCACACCTACATAATAACAGCTAACATTATAGTATGTTCACTCTGTGCTAGACACCTAACTGGTGTGATTGCTGTTCAGTATTCACACAACTATTCAAGATCCTTGTGTTCTTATCTCCATTTTATAGATGAGGAAACAGCACAGAGAGGTTAAGCAGCATTCCCAAAGTTGCAAAGCTAGTAAGTTCAGGTCTAAAATCAATCTGTTATACTCACCTTCTCAAATATAATTCTACAATATTGCAAAGTTGGATTTAGTTCATTAAATTATAATGGACAAAAGCACAAATATAAAAGAGAAACATGTTGAAAAACAAGAATTAAAATAATGATACCATTTAACTAATTTGTCTTTTAATTTTCAATATTTTTCCCATAACAAAAAGTAAACTTCTTTTGATTAGCTTTTGCCATAGCAGGATACCTAGGCTATCTTAAGTATATATAGTTCTTGTCCTTCATTTTTATTCTGGGGTGTATTTGCAGAGTGGGGGTGAAAAGAGGTTGTTTGGTCTGAAAGTTTTTCAAGCTTCATTTTTTATATTCGGAGGTTGGTTAGGATGAAATTTATATTCCATTTCATTTTTTATGGGATGATGGTAATAACAAGAGGAGAAAACTTCACTACATATTAACAGTGTTAGGTGACTCTTGGGATCATATCCATGAAAAAAGTACCTTAAAAGCATATGAGAAACATCTGTATTTTAACATAAAGTGGGGACTCCTTAAACAAGAATGTAGAATGTCAATGCTTAAAAACACAGGTGTCTGGGGCTCTCTGGGAAGCTCCAGTTTCTCCGAGGCTGCACAGTTTACCCTCTGCACTGTTTTAGAATCATTAATGCAAAATGGCAGCCCCTAGATGTTCTGTTTCAAAAACTGATTCACGGTGACTCGCCTTTGGACTCACATAAATGACAATTTATTTGTTATTTGATGAAGAAAATCTAGATGATTTTTATATTATCAAGATATTCTTTTAAACATTCTTCATAGAAGTCTAATGCCATATAAAACCACAGCCACAAAAACGCCATTCATGTCACTGATTGCAGCTAAATACCAGAAGTCTTAAAATTCTTACTTTTTCCAGAAGCTGAAGTGAAAAAGAGGTGGCCTCTCACTGCAGATCTCTCCCATTATTTCTGTATTTTACTTGCCAGAACAATGAAAAACATTTTCTCAAAATGAGTACCACTGCAGTCTCAAACAGCTGGAACACAAGACATGAAATCACTTGTTTTTTTTCAATCCCTGCTTTCAGTAATGCTTTGTCAAATCCCCCCCCCTTTTTTTATTTTACTTTTTTTAAGGTTTTATTTATTTATTTGCGAGAGATAGCAAGAGCGAGCACAAGCAGGGAGGAGAGGGAGGAGCAGTCCCCACTCTGAGCAGGGAGCCCAAAATGGGTCTCTATCCTAGCGTCCTGGGATCAGGACCTGAGCTGAACGCAGACGTTTAACTGACTGAATCACTCGGGTGCCCCTCAATTCTCTTCTTCCCATCCCATGGTATCATATTTGGTAGATTCAATCATTTTAAGTCATTTTTGTTATTAAAATTAAGTCCAATATAAAACTTCAAACTCAAACTCAATCTCATCACTCCAAGCTGGGGTAGTGAGAGGGAGGGGCTCAAGGCAAATCTGTACATCCGTATCCTCCTTCTGCTGCCCTTTTCCTTCAAGGCCTTGCTCCTTCCCTTGTGATGGGCAGGGAGAAAGGAAAGGGAGAGGAACAAGGGCCTCTTTATGTAACTGGCTGCTACTGTAGCCTTCTCTTGGCTTTCTCTGCTCCCCTGGCTGGACGCTGATGCCCAGTGTGTAGCAATCATCCAAAGGCTGAGTCTCCTGAGAAGGCTGTACAAGTTCTTGGAAAATTTTAAGAGGTTTCCTTATACTACAGTTCTCTGCTCAAAGAGAGTAAGCTCCAGGTCAACCTCATTCTCCAATCCCAACTGGCAGTTCATCTACCGCCTCTCCTGTTGTGACCTCCCTCCCCAGCAAGAAGCTCTATAGAGTGAGTGTCTCAGCTTCAGGCTCCTCTAACAAACACCACAGACTGTGCAGCCTAAATAACAAACATTTATTTCTAAAGGTTCTGGAGGCTAGAGTCCATGGTCAGGGAGGCTAGAGTCCATGGTCAGGGTGCCAGCACTGTTGGGTTCTTGGTGAGGACCCTTGGCATGTGTACTCACACAGAAATGTTGTCTCCTTTTCTTTTTATAAGGGCACTAATCCCATCATAGGAGCTCTATCCTCAAGATTTCATCTAAACCTAATTACCTCAAAGGTCAAAATTATCATTGGGGATTAGGGTTTCAACATATGAATCTTGGAGGGAAATAAATATTCAATCCATATTAGTAAGCAAGCAGTGATAAGTGAGTAAGCCTGCTTGCCTTCGTTGGTATAAGTCTGGTCTCATCTTTGCCACACCAAATGGTAAGAATACAGGCTCTCTCCACTTTGCCACCAATCTCTCGTTGCGTTTTTCCTCTGTTGAAATAGGCCAAGAGATAGTTTGGACGTTAAATAAAGTTTGCTGGCTAAGCAGACATCCAATCAAGAAACACGATGCCAGTCTGGTAAGAACCTCCATTCTTTCCGAGTGATTCTCTTGGAGCCCAACATGGCCACAGCAAAGAAGGCATCTCTGTTCTTCCCTGCTAGGGAGGGGAAAGAGTGAAGCCTCTGAGAACAAGTGCGCTCCTGGTGTTTCCGGTCTCCCCCGTCTGGTCATTTTATGCAGAGAGGGTGGCGGTGGGATGGCTGATGGTGTTGGTTCTGCCTTTATCATTAGCTCTGAGGGAAGTGCTAATAACTCCTTCTTTGGGGAAGTTCTCTTTAAATTGTTTAAATTTAAACCTCGGATTTTTCAGCTCTGACCCTAGACACGGAACACTGAATCCCCACTGAATATCCTGTTGCAGAAGCAAAATCACATGTTTTTAATGTTACTCCACAGCTCTTAGCCATTCTCTGAAGTTTTCTGCTTCTTGGGGTTTTTTTGAAAAGCAGTCAGGATAATACTGTATCGAACCCATGGTTATTTGCACACAATTAATATTTGAATTTCCTAGATTACTACCCAAGAAGGTGTATTTTTTCTTTAATTTATTTTACTTTTTCAGTGTTCCAAGATTCATTGTTTATGCACATGCCCAGTGCTCCATGCAATACGTGCCCTCCTTAATACCCACCACCAGGCTCACCCAACCCCCAACCCCACCCTCCAAAACCCTCAGTTTGTTTCTCAGAGTCCACAGTCTCTCACGCTTCGTTTCCCCCTCTGATTTCCCCCAACTCACTTTTCCTTTCCTTCTCCTAATGTCCTCCAAGCTAAAATTTAAAGCTGAAGTTCTTAAATAATTAGTTTTTAATATTCACTTTGATATGTAATTCCATTAGTTTAAAAAATAATAATTTGGAAACTGCGTTAGTTCACTGATCATCGGTTCATTGCTTTGAGGTAATCACATCAGATCATCCTGCAGTTTTGACAGGTAGAGACATCAGCAAGTTTAGGAAATCTCTGCACCCTGAATCCATGAACAGACACTGACATATGCCTCGATTCTGTCTTATCTGCAGAGATGAACTGCCAAACCTCGGTATTAACATTCCACCTATAATTTGTGGAGCAAATATATTTCAGTATTTTAGGAGTACATTTCACCAACAGGAAAATACAGTTTTCTTGGGCCATTAAACATGATTGGTCCACGATAAATATTGCTTGAAGATACCTACGTGTTATGGGTAAGGCATCATTTTCACTGACAAATAACTTATGCCTTGAAAGATAGCAATGTCTTCTGAAATAATCAGTTTTATTTAAATTCCATAGTGGGTTGTGGTGCTTCCATATTGTATTCAAGTGCCTGCATAAGCAAAAACTTAATAAAAAATGGTTCTACATCAAGAAGACCTTTCTTAATGTAGATCAAACCACATGACACCTTGGGGAAAACACAAAAAGCAGCATCCAGAATTTTTAAGAACTATGGGAGCAAGGTGGAACTAGAGACTTAATGAAGGGATGCCCTCTATGGCCTTTATAATTCATCATACATAAGGGTACATTGAAAACGGTTCTCAAGGAAAACTAGAATATTAACCCTGTTTATTACATCTTTCCATTGGGTGTAGACAACACTTTAGGTATCGTTATGCAAAGTCACTTAAGCCCCAAAGTAAGGTCTACATTCTGATGCTTTAATAAAAGCACTCACACTCCCGATCTTCTGACTTAAAATACGTATCCCTTACTATGCTATATGTTACACTTACTTTGCAATCTGTCTTTTTTCCCTGTCTGCAAATTTGTGTGGAAATATCTCTCTGCACATTTCTGTCTTTTTCTCTGTGGCTGGAATTTTAAAAATCTATTCACATTCTCAGAAGAGAGTCACAAACTGTGTAGTGTCTTATCTAAAGACTTCACAAAATGAGGAAACTTTGAATGTTCCCAGGTTTTCTGTATTTTCTCCACTGCATTTAGAGGTATAAAAATAAAATAGCTTCTGCATTTGTCACCCAACTTGGAGAAATAAAAATAACTCTGTTTGGGGAGCAGCAAGAAAGGAAAAAGAATAGAACTGTATTCTATTTTTCAGTCAGTCTTGGGAGGATAAAAGCTGCCCCAAAAATAAGGTGATGACCCTCCTCAGAGAATAGAAATAGACATGTCTCCAGGAGCCATGGCAAGAAGAGGGGAGAGCTCTGGAGAGCGGTTACATCTGAGAAGTAAGTAGTGATTGGGTTAACAGTAAATGGCCAGGATGTTCCCAGAACACACAAGTAAACTAGATCCAACACAGAAATAAGCATATGTTCTGGTGCCAGGCATATGGGGAAGGGGAGGTCTTCATTCTGATTCCACCCTGAAGACTACAAAGGTGACTCTGGAGAAGTCATGTATTGTCTCTAAACTCTGTTTCCTTTCCAGGAAAATGGGCATGTGTGTACCACCTGGAAGGATTTTTTTTTTTTAAGATTTTATTTATTTATTTGACAGACAGTTCACAAGTAGACAGAGAGGCAGGCAGAGAGAGAGAGAGAGGAGGAAGCAGGCTCCCTGCTGAGCAGAAAGCCCCGATGCGGGGCTTGATCCCAGGACCCTGGGATCGTGACCTGAGCCGAAGGCAGAGGCTTTAACCCACTGAGCCACCCAGGCACCCACCTCAAAGGATTTTTTATGAGGGTTAAAAAAAATAATCTATGAGAGCTTCTATCTCAATGTCTAGAACATTAAATGTTCGTGGAATAAAAGGCAAGTATAAATGTGACAGTGTAAACATACTGGAACAATAACATGCTTATAATATACCTTTTAATGTCCTACCCAGCTCACGGGACCTGGTCAAACCCAGTAAAATAAGGTAGTACCTCCTAGAATTGGGATCATTAAAGACTTGAGAAATAAGAATCCCTATAATTTTATGTTTGAAGTCGTAACACCTTCATATCTTTATTTATCTTCTAAAGAAAAGAAATTGACTAGCCATTTGTACTATTTCTTAAAGTGCAATGAATTACACTGGATTTATGTATCTACTAGAGACTGCTGAAATTTTATGGACTATCACTTTATATCAAAGGCTGTCATTGAAGAAAAAACATGGTTAAACAGCTCCACAATCTGGTTTTACTATAAAAGTAACCTCGAAGGAAATTTTATCAGAGATTTAATTTACTCATCAAGTCTAAAACAGAAAATTCCTCAAATCCAGAAGAAACAACAAAATAAGATATTCTCCATAAGACATTTACTTTGTTGAATCTTTGTTTAATGAAAAAGCTAAGTCCTAAAAATAAATGGAGAAGGGATTTCTGGAGGAAAGAACTTTGTGTTGTATGTGAATAATAGAAAAATTTGTCTATACCTAAATCATAGAAAAACAGAAACTAAAATATAAATAAGATTTTGATTCCATATATGACAGAATTTACACTGTGATCAAGCTAAAATTGAAGCTCATGACATTATGTCCCAGTGTTTGAGAAGATTATTTTATTTGAATAAAGTTTGGTCCTGAATTCCTCACCTAACCTAGTAATTTTATAATGAACTTCCCATTTCCCTATATCCTAAAATTAACAGTTCACTGAAAATCCTTTTTAATTTAATTAGGTAATGTTAATCAAGTTAGATTTTAGAGGTATTTGCCTATCCAAATTATTAAAGGTTGAAATTTCCCCAGAGATATTCCCATAAATCATGATTCTAAGATTTAAACTTTTGCCATAAAATCTCCCAAAATTATTATATACTAATATCTAGAACGTGAAAGCTTCCCTGAAGTTAAAACATTTTCATAGTAGCATTTTAGGACAATGGGCAACAACATGTTAATGGTACCAAAAGTCTGAGCTTCAGAAGCCAGCGACCCACTCTATATCCCTCTCAAACTCATCACAAGAAACACATAAAATACCATATGATTTCACTTATATGTGGACATAAAGCACAAAACAAATGAACAACAAAAACAACATCAGAGACAGACTCATAAATACAGAGAACAACTTGGTGACTGCCAAAGGGAAGGGGATGGGGGGATGGATGAGCTAGATGAAGGGGATTAGGAGGTACAAACTTCCAGTTAAAAAATAAATTAGAGGGATGAAAAGTTCAGCACAGGGAATATGGTCAATAACACTGTAATAACTTTGTATGATGAAAGAGGTGTGACATGTATGGTGATAACTGCATTTACCATGCTGAGCATTTCATAATGTATGGAATTGTCACATCACTGTGTTGCATACTGGAAACCAATATAATGTATAATCATATAATGATATCTGTAAACTATACTTCAATTAGTAAGAAAAGTGAAAGGAAAGGAAAGGAGAAGAAAGAAAAAGGAAGGGAAGGGAGAAAGGAAGGAGAACTTTAGTACACAAAGCAAAAATGAAACTAATAAATTCCTATCACTACCCACTACCTGTTTAACATGTTGGCTGTCAAGGTATTTGCCAGATGTTATATAATAATCAGCCAAAAAAAAAAAAAAAATCTCTCAGTGGCCTAGGACCAACCAACACACGATTTTTTTTTTTTTTTTCCTGAGGGAGGAGGGGGAGTCTTTTTGGTTTTGTTGTTGCTTTGTCGTGCAAAATCCAATGTGTATGTTTCTGGTCAGGGGACAATTTGGGGTACCTCTCCTTCAAGTAGTGTCTTAGTGATCAGAACTTCTTTTACCTTATATAAGACCATCATCCAGGCCCTTCCTTAGAAAGGGTCTTTCTGTCAAATCCACTGCATTTAACCAGCTCACAAGCACAGAGACAGGATTTGGAAATTTGAAGTTTTTAGAGGTCAAACGTAGGACTGGCATACAACCATTCATACTCTGTTGACCAGAACTAGTCATATACCCTCACCCAGATACAAAGTGACTAGAAAAAATGGTATTTCTCTGCAGCTAGAAAGAAAAGGAAGTAGTTCTTTGAACACATTTCAATTTTTGTGTCTTATAAGGCACAAAAATAGAAAAGATAGGCTTAATCCTTCTTGTTTTATTATAAAAGGAAGCAGAGAAGTTTGTTAGGCAAAAAAGCATTTCCTTATTAATATTTTTAAAGGGATATATCAAATAAGTGTTTATAAGAAGGAGCACCAATAATGGTGGTTTTCTAGAAAATATAGAGAGATTATTTATAATCTTATTTCTATTAACCTTGATATAAAGCCCAATGTATATTATTTTTTTAAAAGAACTTGTGAAGTCATTTCTGTAGAATGACACACTAATCTTCATGGTGTTCTCTAGTAATCAAAATGACATAGAGTTCAAGTCATTAACATTATTTTATGGATGGTATATTCCTACTGGTAAAGCTTCAAATACCAATTTTCTAATCTAGAATTTTATCAGGAATGAGATTTCCAAGTAATTTTAATTATTCTAGCATTACTTTCTCCATATAAATTATAAGAAATATTCATTTGGTTTTGGTGTTATTTCATGTTATTGCTTTTTAATAAACTTTGTTCTCTGACGGCAAAATTTTTTTTAAAAAAAGCTACCACATCTAGAGTGCTTCTTTTGCCAGGTAATATAAACATTTTCCATGTATTGTTAGGTCCTAAGATTGTTCCAAGATTGTCCAGCTCAATCCCATGACCCAGAGATCATGACCTGAGCAGAAACCAGGAGTCTCTGGGTCATGGGATTGAGCCACCATCCGGTTCCATGCTCATGCCAGTCACTTCAGATTATCTCTCCCCCAACTCTGCTTCTCCCCACTTGTCTCTCTCTCTCTCTCTGTCAAATAAATAAAATCATTAAATAAAATAAAATAAATAAAGTAGAACATGACATGTTGAAGAAAGAGTCTGCACCTAGTCACTCCTCTCTTACTCCCAACCATCCATGTTTCTTCTCCACTTAGTGGTCCTTCAACAGAAATGTTTGAAAATCACAGCTGTAAACAATTCTATAGCTTTCCAACACACACACACACACACACACACACACACACACACAGACACGATCTTCTTTCACATTATCCACCTACTTAACATTTAATCATTCGTGTGTGTGTGTGTGTGTGTGTGTGATCCACAATGATTTTTCCTAAATCATTTATTCTTATCTCATATTTTTGAGAGTTTCAAGTTATTCCATTGAAGCATTAAAAGAAAAAAAAATGATAAGGCAACCTACAGAATGGGAGAAGATATTTGCAAATCAGAAATCTAATAAAGGGTTAGTATCCAAAATACATAAAAACTTATAAAACTCAACAGCCAAAAAAAATGAACAATCCAATTAAAATATGAGCAGAAGACATGAATAGACATTTTTTCAAAGACCTCCAGATGGCTGGCAGACACATGAAAAGATGCTCAACATCACTGATCATCAGGGAAATACAAACCAAAACTACAATGAGGTATCACCTTGCACCTATCAGAACAGCTAAAATCAACACAAGAAACAACAGGTGCTGGTGAGGATGTGGGGAAAGGGGGACCCTCTCGTACTGCTGGTGGAAATGCAAACTGGTCAACCACTCTGAAGAACAGCATGGATGTTCCTCAAAAAGTTAAAAAGGAAGCAAGCTCTTTCATGTCTTAGAAGGGCATGAATCCCATCATTAGGGTTCCATCCTGATGAGCTAATCATCTTCCAAAGCCTCTCATCTCCAAATACCATGCATTGGGCGTAAGGTTTTCAACATATGAATGTTGGGTGGCCATATTCAGTCAAAGTGGTAGTATCTTCAAGAAAATTGAAACATACATTTATATGAAAACCTGTACCTATATGTTCAAAGCAGCATTATTCATGAAAGCCAAAAGTAGAAACAATGTAAACATCCATCCACTGATGAACAGATATGCTGAGATACTATTCGCCATAAATCACCCTCACGTGAAAGAAGGCTGTATGTTTGTGCCAGGCTGCATGACCATGTATAGTCCAGTTACATAAACTGTCCAGGACAGGCAAGTGCACAGAGGCAGACTTGCATTAGCAGTTGTCAGCTTCTACAGGGGAGAGAGAATTGGGGAATGACACTAATGCACGTGCAGTTTACTTGGGGAGTTATGAAAATGTCCTAAACTTACACAGGGCTGATAGTTGAACAACTGTGAATATACTAAAAACAAATGAATTATTTATTTTAAAAGGGTAAGTTTTATGGCATTTGAGTTATTTCTCAATTAAATTAATTGTTAATTAATTTGTTCTCAATTAACTATTCCTCAACTAAAAAAAGGTAGCCATTAAGGAAATAAATAAATAGACAAAATCCAGACTAGGAGAAATGTTTAGAAGACATTTACCTGAAAGGACTCTTAGAATATAAAGAGAAATCCTAAAAAAAATTTTTTAAACAGGTGAAAAGAATTGAAGAGATACTTCATAAAGCAAGATAAAGAAATGATCTTAAACACACAAAAATTTCCTCAACATCATTAGTAATCAGAGAAATGCAAAGAAAACCACAAGGAAATAATGTTTCACTCTCACTTGAGAGGTTAAAATCAAAAAGATTAATACTACTAAAAAATGGAATATGGAATATGGGATATGGAATTCCATTCATTGCTGGTAAGATTGTAAAATCATACAATCACTTTAGAAAACTGTTTGGCAATTTCTCATAAAATCCTATGATGCAGGGATCCCATTCTTAGGTATTTATCCCAGAGATATAAAAACATACACTGCAAAATGACTTTCACAAGAATGTTTCAGCACCCCTACTTATAATAGCCAAAAATTGGAAACAATGCAAATATTCATCATCAAAAGAGTAGACAGTGGTATATATTCATACAGTGGAATGCTACTAAGCAATTAAAAGGACTGAAAGACTCAAACACACAATAATTTGGATGAATCTTGAAAACATGCTGGGTCCAAGAAGTGAAACCTAAGAAAGTACGTAAGGTATGATTCCATTTCTGTGAAGTCCAAGAGCAAAACTAATCTCGGCTGCTCCTGGTGCCTGGTGGAGAGTGGTGGTAGAAGAATGACTAGAAGGGTCACCTGGGAGTTTACCAGGTGATAGAAACACTTTACATATTGATCTTGGTGATGACTACACAGTTTTATCCAACAGTCAAAATATTTTGAACCTCTGCTTTAAAAATGAAATAAAGGAGGAGGACTCAAGATGGCAGAGAAGTAGCGGCTAAGACGACATCAGGTCGCAGGAGATCAGGTAGATATCTTATCAAACCATTCCAAACAACCACAAACCCAACAGGAGATCGAAGAGAAGAATAGCAACAATTCTAGAAACAGAAAATTGACCACTTTCTGAAAGGTAGGACCAGCAGAGAAGTGAAGTGAATCCAAAACGACAGGAAATTAGACCACGGGGGGAGGGGCCGGCGAGCAGTGTAGCAACGGAGCACAAAATCAACACTTTTTAAAAGTCTGCTGCACTGAGGGACACCGCTCCAGAGGCTAAACCAGGGTGAAGCCCACACGGGGTCAGCGTGGCCACAGGTCCTGCAGGGTCACAGAAGGATTGGGGGTGTCTGAGTGTCACAGAGCTCACAGGTATTAGAGCGGGGAAGCCGGCTACAGAGACAGAGCTGAGGACTGAGATCTCAACCCGGGGTTACCTTAAACTGTGATCCGTGGCACAGGCCACTGCCAGGGGCCCCACAAGATCCGGGGAGACCCCTCTGGAAGAGCTCAGGGGTCTGCGGGGTTCGGAAGCTCCAGGCGGAGCTGTGTGCCAGAGACAGAGATGCTTGGTCACTGGCTGGGTGAGCTCGGAGTGCAGTCGGAGGCCAGGGACATGGGAGTGATAGAGCGCTGTTCTCTGAGGGCGCACTGAGGAGTGGGGCCCCAAGCTCTCGGCTGCTCGGGGCTGGAGACTGGGCGGCCGCCATTTTTATTCCCGTCCTCCGGACTCTACGGAAAGCGCTCAGGGAATAAAAGCTTCCGAAAGCGAACTGAGTGGATTACTTAGCCTGGCCCCTGGTGAGGGCTGTACAATCCCGCCTCGGGCAAAGACATTTGAAAATCACTACAACAGGTCCCTCCCCCAGAAGGTCAACAAGAAATCCAGCCAAGACCAAGTTCACTTACCAAGGAGAACAGCCGAATTCCAGAGGAGGAGAATGCAAAGCATGGAATTCATGGCTTTCTCCCATGATTCTTTAGTCTTGCAGTAAATTAATTTTTTTTTAGTTTTATTTTTTTTCCTTTGGATAAATTTTTTCTAACTTTTACCCTTTCCTCTTTTAAAGTTTTTTAACTAGTTTATCTTAACAATACCTTTCATAAAAAAATAATAATCTTTTTTGAACCTTCATTATTATAGTCATTTTTTATCCTTCATTGTATCAAACTTTATTTTTTGTATACACATAGGGCTTTTTCTCCTAAAAATTTAGGGTACAACTCTTCTAATAGATCAAAATATACCCTAAATCTAGCTCCGGGCTTGTTCTAGTCTCCAGCTTGAGCAAATTCTCTCCACTTTCTTTTACTTTATTCTCCCAACCAACTTACTTTATCAGCTCCTTTTTTATAAATTAAAAAAAATTTTTTTTTTACATCTTTATAGGCATATTCCATCCCTTCATTGTGTTTACCCTGATGTATGTTTTTCATTCTTTAAAATTTTGGGAGGTAGCTTCTTCTAAGACCAAAATACTCCCAAAATAAAGTGGATGACCTTGTTCTAGTCACCAGTCTAATATATATATATTTTTTTCTTTTTTATGTTTTTTTCTTTATTCTTTTTTTTTCTGAACTTCTTTTTATTCCCTTTCTCCACACCCCATGACTTGGGGTCTCTTCTGATTTGGTTAAAGCACATTTTCCTGGGGTCTTTGCCGCCCCTTTAGTATTTTATTTGCTCCTTCATATATTCTTATCTGGACAAAACGACAAGGCAGAAAAACTCACCACAAAAAAAAAAAAAAAAAGAACAAGAGGCAATACCAAAGGCTAGGAACCTAAACAATACGAACATTGGTAATATATCAGATCTAGAGTTCAGAATGACGATTCTCAAAGTTCTAGCTGGGCTCAAAAAAGGCATGGAAGATATTAGAGAAACCCTCTCTTGAAAGATAAAAGCCCTTTCTGGAGAAACAAAAGAACTAAAATCTAACCAAGTTAAAATCAAAAAAGCTATTAATGAGGTGCAATCAAAAATGGAGACTCTTACTGTAGGATAAATGAGGCACAAGAAAGAATTAGTGATATAGAAGACCAAATGACAGAGAATAAAGAAGCTGAGCAAAATAGGGACAAACAAATACTGGACCATGAGGGGAGAATTCGAGAGATAAGTGACACCATAAGATGAAACAACATTAGAATAATTGGGATTCCAGAAGAAGAAGAAGAAAGAGAGAGGGGAGCAAAAGGTATATTGGAGAGAATTATTGTAGAGAATTTCCCTAATAAGGCAAAGGGAACAAGCATCAAAATCTAGGAGGTGCAGAGAAACCCCCTCAAAATCAATAAAAATAGGTCCACACCCTGTCACCTAATAGTAAAATTTACAAGTCTTAATGACAAAG
Organism: Pteronura brasiliensis; assembly: GCA_004024605.1. Taxonomy (NCBI): domain Eukaryota; kingdom Metazoa; phylum Chordata; class Mammalia; order Carnivora; family Mustelidae; genus Pteronura; species Pteronura brasiliensis. Next base: position 25,397 of record PJEN01019835.1, read on the forward strand.
AGAAGATACTGAAAGCAGCCCAGGACAAGAAGTCTGTAACATATACAATGGTAAAAATATTAGATTGGCAGCAAACTTATCCACAGAGACCTGGCAGGCCAGAAAGAACTGGCATGATATATTCAGAGCACTAAATGAGAAAAACACGCAGCCAAGAATACTATATCCAGCTAGGCTATCATTGAAAATAGAAGGAGAGGTTAAAAGCTTCCAGGACAAAAACTGAAAGAATTTGCACACAACAAACCAGTTCTACAGGAAATATTGAAAGGGGTCCTCTAAGCAAAGAGAGAGCCTAAAAGTAGTAGATCAGAAAGGAACAGAGACAATATACAGTAACAGTCACCTTACAGGCAATACAATGACACTAAATTCATATCTCTCAATAGTTACCCTGAATATTAATGGGCTAAATGCCCCAATCAAAAGACACAGGGTATCAGAATGGATAAAAAAAAACAAATCCATCAATATGTTGCCTACAAGAAACTCATTTTAGACCCAAAGACACCTCCAGATTTAAAGTGAGGGTGTGGAAAACAATTTACCATGCTAATGGACATCAGAAGAAAGCTGGGCTGGCAATCCTTAAAATCTCATTGATCTGATCAATGAGATCAGATCAGATATCAGATCAATGAGATTTTAAGCCAAAGACTATAATAAGAGATGAGGAAGGACACTATATCATACTCAAAGGGTCTGTCCAACAAGAAGATCTAACAATTTTAAATATCTATGCCCCTAATGTAGGAGCAGCCAACTATATAAACCAATTAATAACAAAGTCAAAGAAACACATCGACAAGAATACAATAATAGTAGGGGATTTAACACTCCCCTCAACGAACCATACAGATCATCCAAGCAAAAAATCAACAATGAAATAAAGGCCTTAAATGACACACTGAACCAGATGGATATCACAGATATATTCAGAACATTCCATCCCAAAGCAACAGAATACACATTCTTCTCTAGTGCACATGGAACATTCTCCAGAATAGATCACATCCTGGGTCACAAATCAGGTCTCAACTGGTACCAAAAGATTGGGACCATTCCCTGCATATTTTCAGACCACAATGCTCTGAAGCTAGAACTCTATCACAAGAGGAAATTTGGAAAGAACCCAAATACATGGAGACTAAACAGCATCCTTCTAAAAAATGAATGGGTCAACCAGGAAATTAAAGAAGAATTGAAAAAATTCATGGAAACAAATGATAATGAAAACACAATGGTTCAAAATCTGTGGGACACAACAAAGGCAGTCCTGAGAGGAAAATATATAGCTGTATAAGCCTTTATCAAGAAACAAGAAAGGTCTCAAGTACACAGCCTAACACTACACCTAAAGGAACTGGACAAAGAACAACAAAGAAAGCCTAAACCCAGCAGGAGAAGAGAAATCATAAGGAACAGAGCAGAAATCAATGAATAGAAACCAAAACAACAATATAACAAATCAACGAAACTAGGAGCTGGTTCTTTGAAAGAATTAGTAAGACTGATGAACCCCTGGCCAGACATATCAAAAAGAAAAGAGAAAGGAGCCAAATAAGTAAAATCATGAATGAAAGAAGAGAGATCACAACCAACACCAAAGAAATACAAACAATTATAAGAACATACTATGAACAACTCTAAGCCAACAAATTTGGCAAATCTGGAAGAAATGGATGCATTCCTAGAGACATATAAACTACCACAACTGAACCATGAAAAAATAGAAAACCTGAACAGACCCATAACCAGTAAGGAGATTGAAATAGTCATCAAAAATCTCCAAACAAACAAAAGCCCAGGGCCAGACGGCTTCCCAGGGGAATTCTATGAAACGTTTAAAGAATTAATTCCTATTCTCCTGAAACTGTTCCAAAAAATAGAAATGGAAGGAAAACTTCCAAACTCATTTTATGAGGCCAACATCACCATGATCCCAAAACCAGACAAGGATCCCATCAAAGAAGAGAATTACAGACCAATATCCTTGATGAACACAGATGTGAAAATTCTCACCAAAATACTAGCCAATAGGATCCAACAGTCAATTAAAAGGATTATTCACTACGACCAAGTGGGATTTATTCCAGAGCTGCAAGGTTGGTTCAACATCTGTAAATCAATCAATGGGATACAACACATTAATAAAAGAAAGAACAAGAACCATATGATACTCTCAATAGATGCTGAAAAAGCATTTGACAAAGTACAGCATCCCTTCCTGACCAAAACTCTTCAAAGTGTAGGGATAGAGCGTACATACCTCAATATTATCAAAGCCATCTTGAAAAACCCACTACGAATATCATTTTCAATGGAGAAAAACTGAGAGCTTTTCTGCTAAGGTCAGGAACACGGCAGGGATGTCCATTATCACCACTACTATTCAACATAGTACTGGAAGTCCTAGCCTCAGCAATCAGACAACAAAAAGAAATTAAAGGCATCCAAATCAGCAAAGAAGTCAAACCCTCACTCTTTGAGATGGTATGATACTATATGTGGAAAACCCAAAAGACTCCACTCCAAATCTGCTAGAACTTGTACAGGAATTCAGTAAAGCGTCAAGATATAAAATCAATACACAGAAATCAGTTGCATTTCTTTACACCAACAACAAGACAGAAGAAAGAGAAATTAAGGAGCCCATCCCACTTACAATTGCACCCAAAACATAAGATACCTAAGAATGAACCTAACCAAAGAGGCAAAGAATCCGTACTCAGAAAACTATAAAGTACTCATGAAAGAAATTGAGGAAGACACAAAGAAATGGAAAAATGTTCCATGCTCCTGGATTGGAAGAACAAATATTGTGAAAATGTCTATGCTACCTAAAGCAATCTACACATTTAATGCAATTCCTATCAAAATACCATCCATTTTTTTTT
>PJEN01019836.1:0-28303 GCA_004024605.1 Pteronura brasiliensis
TTTTTTTTTTTAAAGATTTGTTATCTATTTATTTCACAGACAGAGATCACAAGCAGACAGAGAGGCAGGCAGAGAAGGGGGAGCGGGAAGCAGGCTCCCCGCCAAGCAGAGAGCCTGATGCGGGGCTCGATCCCAGGACCCTGAGATCATGACCCGAGCCGAAGGCAGAGGCTTTAACCCACTGAGCCCCCCAGGCACCCCTATGTGCAGTTCATTTAAACTAGTCATTTGGGCGTGGGGGGATATAATTCTCAGCCTCTCCACCGCACTGGTGAATGCAAAGTTGAATCCATCTTCTCCCTCCTTCACACCTGACCATGACTTTCTTGTCACCAAATGTGTTTTCTGCTCACACAGAGACACAGAGACAGGAGGAAGAAGACCTCAAGTTCAGAGATGTTTCCTGGGCATCTGGGTGGACCTCCGTGGGGCATGAGATGCATATTTATATATAATATATACACATAGTTACTACGTGCTATAGTTTGTGGACTTCTGAACTAAAACATAATATAAATAAATCTTATTCTTCCATGTTTTATCCCCCTCCCAGCTTGCCTGTGGTGTTCGGTTGCTTTTGTTGTGGTTTTTGTTTTTCCAATTTCGTTTCCATTTTTTTCTTATTGCGGTAAAAGATACAGAACATGAAATTTACCATAACCATTTTATATATTTTTTAAATTTTTTATTTTTTATTAACATATAATGTAGTATTAGCCCCAGGGGTACAGGTCTGTGAATCGCCAGGCTTACACACTTCACAGCACTCACCACAACACATACCTTCCCCAATGTCCATAACCCAGCCACCCTATCCCTACCCCCCACCCAGTACCATAACCATTTTTAAGTGTACAGTTCAGGTGGTATCAACTCATTTGCAGCCCTTACCACATTCGTGTGGGGACTCCATCCAAATGCATAGATCCTTTCATCTGTGAAACCATACCCATCGGATAGTAACTCTCCATTTTCTCGCTCTTTCCCCCCAGTCCCTGGCAATCACCATTCTGCTTTCTGTCTCTATGACTTTGACCCCTCATATATGACTAAGTGCCTCAAAAATGGAATCATCCAGAATTTGTCTTTTGGGTCTGGCTTATTTCACTCGGTATAACATTGTCAAGGTTCATCATGTCACAAGTGTCAGAATTTCCTTCCTTTTTAAGGTCGGACAAACAATATTCCATTGTATGCATATACGGCATTTTGCGTATCCATTCATGTGTCATGGAACTTGGGTTGGGTGGTTATTGTGAATGGTGCTGCCTTGAATTTGCTGTACACGTAGCTCTTCAGGAACTTGCTTTCAATTCTTTTGAGTATATACGTATCCACAAGTGGGGTTCCTGGACCATATGGTAATTCTATGTTTAGGGTTTTTTTTGTTTTTGTTTTTTTAAGATTTGTTTATTTATTAGAGAGAGAGAGAAAGCATGAGTGAGAGGGGCAGAGTGAGAAGTAATCTCAAGCAGAGCCCATACTGAGAGCAGACCCGGATGTGGTGCTTGATCCCACGACCCTGAGATTATGAGCTGAGCCAAACCAAGAGTCATACGCTCCACAGACTGCGCCCCCAGATCCCCCTATGTTTAGTCTTTTGAAGAAGCGCTAAACTATTTTCCACCATGGCTGCACCAATTTACCTTCCCACCAACAGAGCACAAAAGTTTTAATTTCTCCGCTCATTTTCTGGGTTTTGCTTTTTGTTTTTGTTTGTTTGTTTGTTTGTTTGTTTGTTTTTAAAAGACAGACAGCCACATGTGGCATGTCATCTAGCTGTGTCTGGTCTGGAACCTTGGAAGCTTGACTCTATGACATTCTCCTACAAATGGATCTCGAGAGCTTGTTTGGAGCTCCCAGCAGGGGAACGAAGCTACTGGTATACCCTTGACCGGAAGAACGGTCCTCCTTTATGGGGGAAGGGCGTCCTCTTCCATGGAGCTAGCACGTAGAGTGGTGAGGGTGAGGAAGTGACACCCGCCTAGCCTGTCAGATCAGCCTCATCAATCCTGGCGATTAATGGTGTGACAGATGTCCCAGCCAAACTGCCCTCATAACCTGTTTTCTGGGGGGGGGGGGTTGGACAGTAACCATCCTAATGGGTGTGAGGTTGTATCTCACTGGATTTCCATTTCTTTCATGATTAGTGATGTTGAACATCTTTTCGTGTGCTTTTTTTGGCCATTTGCAAATCTTCTTTGGAGAAAGGTCTATTTAAGTCCTCTGTCCATTTTATGTATGTATGTATTTAGAGAGTGCAGATAAGCAGGGGTTGAGGGGGAAGGGGAGAGAGAGAATCTTCAGCAGGCTCCACACCCAGCACAGAGCCCTCCATGGAATCTAAACTCACGACCCTGAGATCATGACCTGAGCAGAAATCGAGAGTGGGATGCTTAACCAATGGAGCCACCTACGTGCCCCAGCCCTCTGTCCATTTTAAAATCAGGCTGTTTGCTTTTTTTTTTTTTTTTTTTTCAGTTTTAGGATTTCTGTATATATTCTGGGTACTGATTCCTTATTAGATAGATGATTTGCAAATATTTTTTTCAAATTCAGTGGGCTGCCCTGTTACTCTTGATATTGTCTCTTTTTTCCTAGCACCATTTTTTGAAGAGACTGTCTTTTTCCCACTGCATAGTCTTGCCTCCTTTGTTGAAGATTAACTGACCATATAATCATTGGTTTATTTCTGGGCTTTCATCCTGTATCATTGATCTGTAGGTCTATATATTTTTTCTATGTGTCTATTTTTGTGCCAGTACCATGCTGTTTGGATTACTACAGCTTTGTTGTGTATTTTGAAATCTGGGATTATGATCCCTTCAGTTTTGCTCTTCTTTTTCCAGATTGCTTTGGCTATCTGGGGTCTTTTGTGGTTCCATATAAATTTTAGGATTATTTGTTCTAGTTCTGTAAATTCTGTGGGTTTTTAATATACAGGTTTTATTATGTTGAGGTCATTTCCTTCTAATCCTAATTTTTTGGGGATTTCTATCATGAAAAACTGTTTAATTCTGTCCAATTCTTTTGGACAGACAACAACAGAGATGATCATGTATGTTTTTTCCCTTCATTCTGTTAATGGGATGTATTACATCAATCAGTCTTCATATGTTGAAGCATCCTTGCATTCCAGGAATAAGTCCCACTTGGTCACGGTCTAAAATCTTTTTAATATGTTGCTCAATTAAGCTTGCTAGTATTCCACTGAGGATTTTTGCATCAATGTCCATAAGGGATGTTGGTCTGTAATTTTCTTATAGTGTCTTCGTCTGGGGCTTTAGTATCAGGGTAATGCTGACTTCATAGAATGACTTAGGAAGTATTCCCTCCTCATCATTGTTTTTGAAAATTTTTGAGAATTGGTATTAGTTCTTTAAGTATTGGGTAGAATTCACCAGTGAAGCCATCAGGTCCAGAGTCTGTTGTTGTTTTGCCTGAAGATTTTTTTAAAAAGATTTTATTTATTTATTTGACAGAGACAGAGAGAGAGAGAGGGAACAGAGGCAGGAGGAGTGGGAGAGGGAGAAGCAAGCTTCCACTGAGCAAGGAGCCCAATATGGAGCTCCATCCCAGGACCCTGAGATAATGACCTGAGCTGAAGGCAGATGCTTAACGACTAAGCCACCCAGGCATCCCTTGCCTGAATATTTTTGATTACTGATTCAAACTCTTTACTAGTCATGGATCTATTCAAACTGTCTACTCCTTCATGATTTTATCTTGGTAGGTTTTGCATTACTAGGAGGGACTCTCCTCTCTGTGACTGTGAGATTAGAGGTAGCAATCAGCAGTCAGAGCATAGATCCCCGTTATTTGGAGGACAGGGTCCTTTTTGCCCACCAGGGTTCCCACAGACTGTGTGCAAGCCGCCCCAGGAACTCAGGCACAGCTGCCTGCCACCTGGATGGGGGGGGGATGGGCAGCTGCTACTGTGCTAAGAGCTGAAATTGACTGAAATTAAATGCAATTTACTGCCCAAGCCTTCCCCTGGAACTTGCCAGCCTTTAATGGACTGCAGACTTCTAAAATAGTTACATCAGACAGTCAGTTGCCAGTGCAAGTGTAGTCTAGGTGAGGAGGTAGATCCCTGTTGCGTTCCTGCTCCGTGATCTTCCCAGGATCCTCTCCGCAGGGTTATATTTTAATTGTACGCACTTGCAAAATCAGTTATGAGAGCTGAAATTCAACCAATAACTTACCAAAACTTGCTTTAGTCTCCTGTCAACATTTTCTCAGAACAAAAGTGGTTAAGAGCTTTGAGACTCAAGAAAATATTTTTTTTTTTTTGCTCTTTTGACAAAGCAGTAACAGAACTTTCATTAACAATTAAACTCCAGACTTCTTATACTGTATATTTCCCCATGTGCCCTGTCCCCGGGTTTTCTATATCTGTCTCCACCTGCGCCTGCATCCCTATTCACATCATCACCACGGGACTAGGGAGCAGCCATTTTTCACTAAGTGTTTCTGCTTCTCTGGCTACAGAGCTGACGTGTTGGGGAGGGGGCACTGATCCAGTCTGGGCCCATGAGAATTTTAGATTTGCAACTCATTGCTGTCTGTCTAATTTCTGGATTGCTCAGGCAGCACAGCCGTAAATGGAGGACCTGGAGCTGCCGGGCCCATGTTGGCCGCTACATGAAGAAAACTGGTGAGTGGGAAAAAAAGAAGTCAACATTCGAAAGTAAAGACAGGAGACAGAGAGAAAAGGTCCTGATGACCATTAAATGCCTGGTTCCATTTGTCCTTGAGGTCCAGCTGCCATCCACTCTTCTTTGGCAACCAATAGCTAAGAGTCCCCACTTTGCTCAAGCTAGTGTGAGTTGGTTTATTGTCATTTGCAACCCGGAGAGCCCAGAGTAACCTACTAGCCCCACTCCCTCGCTTTACAGATGAAGAAACAGAATATGAGAAAGGCCCTGACTTCCCAAAGGCTGCGGGGTGAGTGAGTACCTGGGCTGTAATGAAATCTTGAGTTTCCAGACTGTAGGTCCCATGTGTTTCCGCCCAGCTACTGTTACTGCAGTTGCCATGTGACATTTCTAAAGCCTGTAGGAGACTGTAGATTTCCAAAGCCCTCAGTTGGAAGGAAATGCCTCTGTACCACCTCCTATCCTCAAAACAAAGGGAAAAGGATAAAAATAGGAGACCACCAAAACAGAACTATGAAACTAGGTCCTGGAGGGTCGACACAGGAAACTGAGAATGGGAAGAACAAAGTCAGCCTTGTAAGAGGTAGAAACTAAAAGGACACCACACTATTTGTGGCTGAGCTCTCACATAAGGAAGATGGGATCAAAGAAGATCTTTATCTCTTTGCAAAACTCTCATGCAGGTCCTGCAGGATTCAGTTTAAACTGAGCCAGTAAAAATCCTCCCAACCCAGGCTAACGGGAGATGCGAGACCCACTCAAGGGCCGGCTGCCCAAGAGTCCACAAGCCTTCCAGGCTTCTGAGGTCACCCTTATATAAGATGTCGGGGGCAGAGGGGGGCGGGGTCCAGGTGCCTGCCTCTGCATAGTGGTTCCACCTTGCCAGCCCGGTGAGGTCCTGCAGGTGGCGCTCTCCTCCTGTTTCCCTTACCCGACCCACCTCCCAAGCCCCACTGACTAAGTTACGTGTACCGGACATTCCCTGAAGATTTGGGGTAACAACGGTGATGGGCCTGGCATGTCGTGTGATGTATATGCAGGAACACTGTGGTCACTGCTACATAGATGACCTAAGAGCCTGGACTGGAAATCTGTGGTAAGATGTATAGACAAGCAAGAACTTGTCTCCTGAACCACCTGTTAGTTCCACCCCAGGGAACTTTCTGGAAGCAGCTTTTACAGCCCCATGAGGCAATTGTGTGAGGGTTTCAGGAAGAACTGGCTGGAAGGACAAGTTGCTTGGTGAGCTCCGCTTAAAGCTACCACGGACATGGCAGATCTTTACTCAGGACAGGGAGAATACCTCCAGTAATCGGGGTGGGGGGTTGCCCCGAGAAGCCACAGGGCCCAACCTGCTGGCCTCTGGTGCCCCCTGAGCCTGCCACCATCACACAGCACTCCGGTTGGGCTCCTGGGGCAGAGCCCAAGTTCTGGGCAACCCCAAACCCCAACCTCCGCAGAACTTGCCCAGAGGGTGACATTTCTTTTTTGTTGTTGTTGGGTTTTTTGTTTGTTGTTTGTTTTCTTTCTTTTCTCTCTCTCTTTTTTTTTTTTAAGATTTTATTTATTTATTTGTCAGAAAGAAAGCACAAGCAGGAGGAGCAGCAGGCAGAGGGTAAAGCAGGCTCCCCACCGAGCAAGGAGCCAAATGTGGGACTCAATCCCAGGACCCTGGGATCATGACCCAAGCCAAAGGCAGACACTTAACGACTGAGCCACCCTGGCATCCCAGAGGGTTACATTTCAAACACATACATGATGTGTATTAGTTATCCCTGACCTTGAGACTCCAGCCCTCCCAGCTCGGGTCTGCCTCGCATGGGGTTTCCCTGGGCCCCAGCTGTAGCTTCGTCTCTCTTCTTCTCCCCATGTTCCCAAAAGAGCCCCAGACTCTTCCAGAGTGGGCTGAGTCTGTAGCATTTTAACCTTTTTATCTAAGACTTTCCTTTCTCTAGGCCTTGCTTTCCGTGCACAAAAATGTTAGTCAAGGTGCTTTTCCTCATCCAGGGAGCAATTGTCTCTGTAAAAGTGATTCTGCTGAATTCTGGACCAACAGATACCATTCACAAACCCTAGCCAAAGTTTTCATATAGCAAAACAAATGTCCCCCATCTCCAAAACATTAACCTGATCCACATGTGTGGTTTCTGCACTCCCCATACCCAAAGTGGGACATACATTCTTTTTTTTGAAATTTTATTTAAATTAAATTAATTAGCATATAGTGTATTATTAGTTACAGAGGTAGAGGTCGGTGATTCATCAGTCTTGTATAACACCCAGTGCTCATCACATCACGTGCCCTCCTTACTGCCCATCACCTTGTTACCCATCCCCCCCACCTCCCCTCCAGCAACACTTGGTTTGCTTTCTATGATTAAGAGTCTCTTATAGTTTGTCTCCCTCTCTGATTTCATCTTGTTTTGTTTTTCCTTCTGTTCTCCCATGTTCCTCTATTTTGTTTCTTAAATTCCACAAATGAGTGAAATCATGTAATTGTCTTTCTCTGATTGACTTATTTCACTAAGCATAATACCCTCTAGTTCCAACCACATCATTGCAAATGGCGAGATGTCATCTTTGATGGCTGAGTAGTATTCCATTGTATAGAGACATACCACATCTTCTCTATCCATTTATCTGCATTCAATCTGCACCGGCAGAACTCTCCTAGAAAATCCAGATCTACTGTCATTATTTATTTTTCCACGGATCACACCATGCCCACACCAGAAATGGGAATGGATCAATTGCACGACTCTCATTTAACCCGGGAAACATGGGGACTCCCCAGGGCAGCTTCTCAGGCCCAGACACAGGAGAAAGCCTTGGGGAGCCTCTGGAATCCTAAGCACAAGCTGTGAGAACTGGATGGGTTCAAAGTCAAGAGCACTTGGCAGTCCCTTGGAACTGCTCAGTGGCAGTGATCTTTTCCATCCAGGTTCCCCAGAGCACCTGGACATCACCTGTCAGGTTGACTGCCTTCCTCCTGGGCTTCCCCTCCTTTGTAGCTCCTCTTTGATGCCATTTCCACCAGGCCCTCTGTACTGGACCCGCAAGCTCATGGAGGACGCCAACTCAGTCTCTGTGGGGTGGGGGGAACCTTTCCAGTCCTGGCCACAAGGGGTAGGCTGCTCCCCACTGACTCTAGTCTCCTGCGGCGATCAGTGTCGACAACTCCGTGAGCAGATGGCAAAACACCTGATGGGTGATGAAGACCTTCTGCTTCTTCCTCCTTCCAGACCCACCAAAATCAAGCCTTGCCAGTATGCCGCTCCTCTTCACTGAGATTTCACTTTCTACCTCCTCGATGGGAGAGAGTCTTAAAGCTGAATTCCTATAGCCAGGATAGACTATTTTCCATAGGGCGACTGGAAGGCAGGTTTGAACAATGAGGTCCACAGACCCCCAGTAGTTTCCTGGAGAGAATTCAGGGAGTCTGTGAACTGAAATGGGAAAGCTATTATGCTTTGATTTTCAGAAACTGCTACCTGCAATTTGGTGTGAAGGTAGGTAACAAGCCACAGTAGGAGTTGTGAATATATCCCACAGAAGCCACAGATATTGTCACACCTTACAGGCCTTGTCAGTGCCTTGAAATATCATTTACACTCAGGAACTACTTTAAGATTAAGGTAGTTATTAGACTCACTGCCAGATCTCTTAATATTTAGTATTTTTATAAAGAAGCACATGTGTTATTTTAATCATAATTTCCCTGAATATTTTGGTTATTGAATCTTAATACAGTTTGTTTCTTTGTTCCTATGTCTTTTATGTTATACATTAAAAAGCACATTTATTTATTTTTCTGAGAAGGGGTCCACAGACTTCCACAGATTGCCAAAAAGGCCCAGGGCAAAAATTAAATTAAATTAAAATCTCTGAACTCTGTGAAGAGGTTCCAGGCATAAGATATTTGGGATGTTGGGGGGGAAGTGGAATTCTATTTTTTGAAGAGAAAGTGAAAGCAATTTGTTTGGGAAGAGCATCTGTTTCTGCGAGGTAATGCTGAAGGCTCGGAGGTACAGATGGTAGCATCCCCACGGGGCTGCCACAAGCCTCTCTCTCTGGTGTGACCGCCATGCACCGGGTCTAATCCATCCCGTGTCCCTCGGTGGACTCGGCCTGGGCCACCACCTTCCCCTCCCATGTCTTTTATATCCCGTCCCTTGATTCACCTGTGTCCACACGTGCATCGCACGTTCCCTCTGTCATGTTTTGATCTAGCACCTGCCAAGGTGGGCGACACATCACGCATGTGTTGGCCACAGGTGCTCATACAAATTTCATATGTGAGTCACTTGTCCACTGGGCAGCATGTCCCTGATAGGCCTGGTGTGTGTCTGACATGTACCAACAGGGTAGCTCATTCATTCATTCTTGAGTTCCTACTCAACGTGGCAGCCACTGTATTAGGCTCAGTGGATACAACAGGGAACAAAAAAACCTAAAAGCCGTGCCTTCCTGAAGGCAAGAAATAAATGGCAGGGCAATCACTGAAGGTTCTATTGCAAATTGCTAGTCTTCAATAGAACCCCAACAACAGCAGAGGAAGCATATGAATGAATAAGTAGGCATCAGACATAAATAAATGTACTTTTACTTATGCTCCCAGCTGATGAGCCACGGGAAGGCATAGAGCAAGGGCAGGGGGCTCGGTGTTGTGGGGTGGAGGGGGTACAACTGTAAATCCGAAGGTCCGGGCAAGCCCCCTGAAGACTCCTTAGAGCCAAGACTTGAAGGAGGCTTTGATGATGGACACACGTTCTGGGCAGAGCGAAAACAGGTGTGAAAGCCCAGGGGTAGCAGCGTGTCTGGAATGTTGGAGGAACCTCCAGGACGCCCATGTGACCAGAGGGGAGGAAACCATCGGAAAACAATAAGACTGAACCAGTTTCTCCCAGTCTCCAGGAATTCCAAGTTGGCTTGTTACACTCCACCCTTGACGCCATGTGCCACACGCCCCTCTGTGACACAGAGGCGCGGCCCTGCACAACCGTTGTGCGAACCACAGCTCATTGTGAAGCTGGGTCATTGGACACAGTCTGATGAGTGTGACCTCAACAGATAAAAACAAAGATCAGAAAACCTTTCTGTGGTGGTGGGTATGGCCGCTGGACCAGAAAATGAAAATCCTGTCCCTAAAGAAAGAGAGAGAGAGAGAGAGGGAGGTGGGGGAAAGGTCGCGGTTCTGCCCCGTGGTCAACATGCTGGCCTCAATGGGTCTATTCCCACTTCTGTAAAATGAGCTCAAAATACCCTGGACTGTGAGGCTAGAAAGCAAAAATGAGCCTCCAGATCCCAGCCCGGAGACTGTGGATTGGGCCAGAGGTCACCCCCTCCATTCCTGCCCCCGAAGGCCCCACACTTCTCCTTTGGCCTCACCTTCCACAAAACTCAAAACTAACTTGAGGACCCAAGGGTCAGCTCGGATGCAAGGTGGAGATCTGTCTGTCTGGCTTCTGTTCTATTTTTAATCCGAGTTCTCCCACTTAGCATAATGGTTCAAATATTCTTAGGGGAAAAAAGCTGGAGTCTAAATCCTAACCAAATAAAAATGTGAATTAGAACTGGCACAGTTAGTCTCCTAAGCATTTGAGAGAACATGGAAACACATTTCAAAAGCCCCACTTGTCACCTTCTGCTGGCTGGACGCCACCCTCTGGGACTCCTTGTCCTCTGCTGCCATCCTCTGGACGGAGGAGGGACTGCAGAGACTCAGGGAGACGGAGACCCACGGGGCCAGGCAAGGAGGGGGGACAACATGAACTGAGCCCCTTTCCTACTGACTGAGAGACCCAGGGCCTACTCTGGAGGGGCCAGCCATGCACCTCACATGAAGATACAGGGAGCCTGGCTTGAAAAGCTGGTTTCTAGGCCCATTTCAGGGCTCCAAGGGGACCCAATGTCAATGGAGGGGATCCCAACAATGACAGATGTACCCTCTTTTCCTCCTACAAATAGAGGAAACCCAGACTAAGGCAAGTAAAGTGTTTTTCTCGGGGCACCTGGGTAGCTCAGTCATTAAGTGTCTACCTTAGGCTCAGGTCATGATCCCGGGGTCCTGGGATCAAGCGATCAAGCCCTGCATCGGGCTCCCTGCTCTGCCAGAAGCCTGCTTCTCCCTCTCCCATTCCCCATGCTTGTGTCCCCTCTGTCACTCTCTCTCTCTCTCTCTCTGTCAAATGAATAAATAAAATCTTTTTTTTTTTTTTTTCAAAGTGTTTTTCTCAAGGCTGAACCACACCTTAGGGACAAAGTCAGCTTTCGAACCTGGAGCCCTGAGCCAAATCTTGGGTTGCTTCAGAGCCTGGCCACTCAGAGGACAGTCTATGACCGGCGGGCTCCACACCCCATGGGAGATTGCTAGAATAACGCAGGATCTCGGGCCCCACTGGAAGCTTACTACATCAGACTCAGCTCTTTAACAGACCCCCCAGGACCATCCTCAATGTATGTCAGAGTGTGTGATGCGCTGATGTTGAACGCACTGGCGTCCGACTTCCCTAGGAAATCCCCAGGATCTACACGTTCGTTTGCTGTAAAGAAACTCAGATGATCTAGGACAATGGAAAGTAGAAGCGATACGCATGGTGGTGTGTAAATATCCTTCTCAATATTTTCTGTGCGCATGTGCACATTTTTATAAAAATCAGATTGTATTCCCCATGCTCTCCTGTATGCTTTGCTTTTTACTTAGGGTTCTTAAGTATGATTTCTGTTTTGAAGTTGTTCAACGAAGATTTGCTAGATGAAAAAATTGCCTAAAACAAGAGTCAGGGGCGTATGCGTTCTCTATTGCTGCATTCAAAATTACTCCCAGCCGGAGCACTTTCAACCAACAAATCTTTACTATCTAACAGTGTTTCTGAGAGTCCGAATCTGGGAGTAGCTTGGTGGGTAATTCTGGCTCAGAGTCTCTCGAGACATCACCAGCCTGTTGCAGGTGCGGCCACCCGAGGGCTATGCCGCCCGCTCCAAGCCAGCCCTGTCGCTTACCTGACTTCACACAACTGCCATTCGTCCTGTCAGGGTTCCCTGCCTCCACCCCTACGCTGCTCTCCACCATCCGTCGAGTTACCAGCCACGGTGAGCTTGGAAAATGGCAAATCCAACCTTGTTGCCTCCTGCTTAAAAGCCACCCAGGGTTTATCATGGCTCTTAGAATAAAGTATAAAAAATAAAAGGAGGGGCGCGTGGCTGGCTCAGTCGGTTAAGCATTGGACTCTTGAGTCCAGCTCAGGTCCTGATCTCCTGGGTCATGAGACCGAGCCCCACATCAGGCTTCCCACTCGGCACAGGTCTGCCTATTCCCCCTCGTGCTCGCTCTCTTCCCTGCCTAAATAAATAAATAAATAAATAAAATCTTTAAAAATAAGTTAATAAAATAAAAGTTTACACAGCCTGGCAGGTCCAGCCCCTCCTGAAAACCCTCTCTCCCCTCCTGGCCTCATCCCCTCGCCATCTGTGGTCCGGCTACATCAACCTTCTCCCAGCCCCTCCTTCGTGCCAACCTCTGTCCCACCTGGACTCCCTCTAACTGACACTCCTTCCACACACACTCAGCACACACACATTTACATGGGTGCTTGTGCACACACAAGACAACCTCCCGCTTGGCTCTGTCTCCCAATGCCCAGCCAGTGCTAGGCCCTCCATAAGTGTTTGTTGAACATACCATCTTTCATCCCTCCTATCAATGGCCAACGTTTTTCCCTGGATTGTGGTTTGCCTTTAACTTTATTGCTTCTTTAGCCGTCAGAAGTCTTACATTTGACGTAGTCAAATCCATTGGTCTTTCTTTTGGAATTTCTCTGTTGCTTTGCACACAGAACATTCCAGAGTTTTGAAGAAGGCCAGGTGCCTGAGCAAGGGCCCGAGTTTGAGGAATTCAGCTTAGAAGGAAGCGGAAGCTGACAGCCTGGATGGAAACTGGTGGAGGGAGTTCCGTAGGCGGATGAGACCAGGTTCAGAGGCAGCAGGGACAGGGCAAAGGATGTCCTGGGCACCGGATTCATGTCTCCATGGTGCTCACCAAGTCCGTAATGGGTTGAGGTTATTAACACCCTAGCATGTCAAGAGAAAATAGGTCAGAGCCTCCCATCTGCTAGGCACTGACTTATAAGGTAAGAATTAAAGGACCAAATAGTAGTTTATTAGATAGAGGCTCTGAGTGTGTGTGTGTGTGTGTGTGTGTGTGTGCACGTGTGTGTGTTTTCACATGCCTACATGTGTCTGAGAGAGGTTTCAGCCAGAGAACAGGATCTCTGAAGAACCCGAGTTGGAACATCTTCAGATGGTCTTCATTAGGTCCCCGAAGAGACCGCAATCACGTGTTGTCTCATCCAAAACCCACTGATGGGGAAAGAAGAGGGTGTTCCTGATCAAGATGTGTGTGTCCTTGAGGGCTGCAGCCTAGCCTGGGTTTCCGCCGAGGACAGGACCGGCTCTGGCCCTCCCGTGCTTCCCCACCCCCGAGCCCGGAAAATTATGAGCAACACCATGGGTGGGCTACAGTAGCCGTGTCCGCAGGCGCCCTTGGCTGTTTCCAGTTTCCAGAAAAACGCCTGTGAACTGCAGCCATCCGGGAACAAGGTGCAGCCGGTAAGCTAGTGGGGTGGGAATGTCAATAAGGGTGCAGCTCAGGCCTGCCCCGCCCTCTGCCCAAGGTGACATGGGAGGGGGAGATCTAGAACGGTCCGCCCGGGACAAGTCAGAAAATAATGGTGATACAGTGACTCCCAGTTGTTGGCGGGAGCCAGGCCCTATGCTCGGCTTCCTACAACTGGAAGTAGTAGGTATAACTCTTATCCCCACCTTACAGATAAGAACCAGCGCTAGAAGAGGTTCTCTGATTCAGTCAAGGTCACCCAGCGGCCTGTAGAAGATCAGGACCCATGTTGCCTGGCTCTAGGGCCCGTGAGGGCAGTCCAGGTGCCCTGTGGTCTCCCAAGCCATTGTGGAGCACAGGTGCCCATGGGCTGGGGATGGGCACACAGAAGGCAGGCCCAGGACCTTGGTGTCCGGCAGCTGGGGTAGGAGCCTGATGCTGGGGGACGGACTTTGATTCCGGAAAGCAAGAGTTTCTTGGGGAGGTGGGGATGAGGCTATTCAGACATTTATTATAAGACGAGTGCCTCCCCTGCCCCGTCGCGGAGCTGGAAGAGGACTATTTTAGGAACAGTGAGAGCTGTGTGAGTTCCAAACAGTTGGCGGGGAGCTGGCTAAGCCAGGTACGGACAGAGCTGGGGAGCACTGGAAACCGTGCCCATTAGAACAAAATGTTACCCGTGAGGAAGGCTGATGGGGTTTTGGCTACGCGACAGCTGGCAAAAGGAGGACACAGGATGAGGTGCCGATCTGGGCTATGAGAGGCTCAGGTGTGCTGATGAAGAACAGAGAGGGGCTACCTCCCCTTGCCAGGAGATCCCGGCTGCCTGCCTGGAGAAGGAGGCCCTACAGTGTGGGCTGGAGGCAAGGCGGGGAAACGGTGAGGGGAAACAGCCAGGCAGAGATCCCAGACTCCCTCCCTAGTGGAGGAAGTCCAGGAAGCCCTCTTCCCCTCCCAGGAAGCCGGTCAACATGGTTCCTCTACTGACAACCTCAAAAGCATAAGACTCCAGGACGGGTCTGCGCGTCTGTGTGTCTGTAAACTTCCCCACTTCTGAGCTGGAACCAGGACTTATTCGGCAAAGAATGTCATCCTGGGGAAGGAGACTGACCGCCCAGAAACAGGACCGTGTAGGAGGTTTCATTTCTCAGAGCTCACGATATGGTTTATTTATCCAAGGCTCTGGGATTTTTCAAAGGTAAATAATGGAATTGTTGAAAGTGTGAAAATACATACTTGTGCAAATTTTGAGGGACTCTGTACGTATAAGCCCAGGGTCTGTGTCAGCTAAAGCTTGTGTGTGTGTGTGTGTGTGTGCGCGTATATTTATATATATATAAATACTGAGGGGAAGTGTGAGAAAATCAAGGCTTATATCATTTTTTGAAAAGAATTTTTCTTTTTTGCAGAAAAGAGTCATGTGCTCTGAATTTTCACTGGAAGGGATTAGAAATACAACTTCTGTTATTAGATTTGTTTTGTTTTAATGAATAGACTTTTTTTTTTTTCCCCAAGCGGTTTTAGGTTTACAGAAACATGTAATGGAAGATATGGACTTCCCACGTACCCCTCCCCCCCACACTCACTTTCCCCCTTTGCTGATATCTTGCATTAGTGTGGTAAGTCTGTTACAGTTGAGCCCATATGGACGCATTATTTTTTTTTTTTTAAGATTTTATCCATTCATTTGACAGAGAGGAAGCACAAGCAGGGGGAGCGACAGAGGGAGAGGGAGAAGCAGGGTTTCCGCAAAGCAGAGAGCTTGATGTGGGGCTTGATCCCAGGACCCTGGGATCATGACCTGAGCTGAAGGCAGACGCTTAACCGACTGAGCCACCCAGGCCCCCATAATGCATTGTTATTAACTAAAGTCCATATTTCCATCAGCAACCACTCAGTGATCATGATTCCAGTAGCTCCCTCAACGGGGCAGGTGCCCCAGCCCGGGGCCTCTGGCTCTATCTCTAGCAACTCTCTGCCAAGATGCGTTTGCCCCTTTGGGCTGGACTGGGGCAGCCCCTCCTCAGCAGCTTCATCTGATCCCCAGGAAACACTCACCCTTCCTTCCCCCCAGTAGACCCCAAAAGCTGCCCCCTCTTCCCAGCCCCACCCTTTAGGTCTTCCATCCAGGAGTCGGATGCCCCGGACTCTGAGTTCCAGTGGACACGTACGAAGCATTCAAAGGGGTTGGCCTCCAAGCTTAAGGTAAGGGGCAGGCACCCCCAACCTACCACCTTCGTGGTGGTGTAGATGGGGGGCTCATGGCACACCAGAGCTTTCTCTAAAATGCTTTCTCATCCAGATTCCCACCCCTTCCTATATACCTAGGAATCATGTCGCCACATTGGTATCTTGGTCAAACAGCCAGTTCTGAGTTAAAGCATCTATTTGCTTCACCCAGAACTCCCTTCCCATATCCTTTTAATGGCATCAGGACTTCGTGCCTAAATGACATCAAACTCATACCACCTTCTTTTCTGTGGTTGTTCTTGAAGGCCTCTCGGCCCAACAATGCTAGCCCCTGCTTTCAGCCCTCCCTCACCCAGTTGCCCACTCTCCCTCAGAGAACCCCTGGAATCAGGGTCCAGAGAAAGATTCATAATGTCTACCATTTTGGTGGTAATATCTACCATTCAGCAAAATATTATGCCGGTCATTTTGTATGTATCATTTCAAATAGTCCCATAACAATGCTGTGACATAGGTACTAATATTACTCTCACTTTACAGGAAAGGAAACAGGAAACCCAGAGAGGTTCAGTAGCTTACCCAAGATCACACAGCCAGGGATCAGAAGGTCAGTCCACTGGAATTTCATTTTGGGGTTCATCCCTCCTTCCCCATCAGCCCTCATGGTCCTGGGGGACTCTACCGCCCTGCAGGGGAGGACCACGAGACCAGCAAAGGACACTCCCCAGAACTCAATCCTCGGTCCAGGAGACAGATGTGTCTGAGGCCATACACTCAGAGCACTGTTCCGGATGCTACTATTTCAGCTGGACTTGAACTTGCAGTATTGGGTCTGGTGGCAGCTGGCAGCCGCTTGGAGGGGAGAGCCCTCCTGAGATTGTGGTCAACACAGAGGCGAGAAGCACAGTGACCTGAAGAGGGGAGCTGGTCCCCACCAAGCTCCTGGGCCCCTGCGTTCAGTTCCGCCCACACTGGTCAGACTCCCCTTCCCCTACTAAACTCAAAAGAGCCAAGTTGTCTCCTATCAAGAGCAAAAGCAGAATCCTGAGCCCCTAACAATGGGCCAGTGCTCTTAATCCCATTGTCCTACCCGGCATTTGCGGGAGGGGCCTAAGACGGAGAGCTAGGCTCTAGTCACATTCCAGTGTCTGTTGGGATTTGAAGGGTCCCAATAATTAGACTCCATGACCCTCCCTCCCCCAGTTGTGAACCAGATGACGGACTGGCAATGGAATCAGATGGCGACCAAGACGACAGCTTTATGACTGTGGCAGCTGGGGGACAGTGTGGTGTAGGTCAGCAATGACAACTGGTTTTCTCACACTGCACCCCAGTCGTGGGCGTGCTGCCTATGGTCCTCCTCAGCCAGGGGCCGAGCCCGACAAGGCATAGTGTAGGGCCCAGAGGAACCAAGCAGAATGCGCCCCTCCCCTGGGCGCTGGCTCCCAAGGAGCAGAGAAGGGGCTGAGAAGGCTTCCTGCCCTCCCACCTCCATCCATCCACCCCCAGCAATCAGAGAAGCCAGAGCTCCTCCCTTGGGAGCAGCCAGGGAAGGAGGGTGGAGAGAGAGGCCTGGAAGTCAGTCTAACAAACTCCTTCCACCTGGAAGTCCAAGTGAGATCTGAGGACCCTCCCATTACCTTCCTGGAACAACTGAGAACCCAACGGAAGCTTAAGTCTCACATCCGAAGTGGCATTCTCTTAGCTCCGAGTTCTCGACCTTGGCACTACTGACATTTGGGATCAGATAATTCCGGGGCGGGGAGGGGGAGCTGTCCTGTGTATTGGAGGAAATTTCTTTGCAGTATCCCTAGCACCTCACCATCCGCACTTCCAATCATGACTGTCCTAAACGTCCCCAGCTGTCCCCTAGGGATGGACCTGCCCCAGGCTGAGAAGCCCCATTTTATCTGATCACAAGGAGGAGGAAGAACCACCATCCTAGACGCTCCAGCTTCAAGAGCTAGGGGAATGCACTGAGATTGGAAAGGTAGGGACCGGGTCAAAAGGAAGGTGCAGCTATCTATTCCAGAGGTGTTTCTGGTGCCAGGAGTTGGGAGTGAAGTAGGAGCCCAGTTCTTCGCTGGTGGAGCAAAGAGGAATAAATGTGGGGCGTACCTGCTGAATCAGGCAGGACGCTGACCCCACGGGTCAGCTGGGGGATTTCAACGAGGGATGGGAAGCATCCAGAGATAGAGACAAGGGACAGCAAAGCACCTTCCCGATAGTGTTCCCTTGAAGCTGTTACCTCCCTGGTGCCTGAAGGTGCGGGGGCAGGAACTGGCCTTTGGACATGAGCCTTGGCGTGTTGCTGTGGGTAAAGGAATTCACGCACTGCTCCCCGAGCCCATCAGATCAAATAAACATCCTGACCTCACCCTCTGTCTATCCTCTCATCTCCTGATGGTGCCTCCCCAAGGCCAACTGGAAGCTGGAAGAGAGGAGAACATGGCAGCTACAAGCCACAGAGTTCTGCTTCCTGGAACACAGAACAAGGTGGAAAGTGGGTCTGGGGGCAAGTGGGGAGTGCCCAGTGCACACACCAGGGAGAACATTGCAAGGTTGGAAGCGATGGGTTAGAGCCACACAGAGCCACATGGACAGATCTCAAAAACATGGTACTGGGTGAGACAAAAAAGATAAATAACCTAACACTGTTTGTGTTTAAAATGCATGCACCTAGGGGCGCCTCGGTGGCTCAGTGGATTAAAGCCTCTGCCTTCAGCTCAGGTCATGATCCCGGGGTCCTGGGATCAAGCCCCCTGCATCGGGCTCTCTGCTTAGCAGGAAGCATGCTTTCTCCTCTCTCTCTCTCTGCCTGCCTCTCTGCCTACTTGTGATCTCTGTCAAATAAATAAATAAATTTAAAAATAAGATAAAATAAAATGCATGCACCTAAAAAAAATACAAAATCCAAAGCAGCAATACTCTTTTCACAAGGACACCTACAAAGAAAAGATTCACTTGCTGGAGTATTTGCCTGTGGCAGGAGAGGGGGTACAGAATGGCAAAAGGGACTGTGGATAAAAGAGAATCACAAACAAAAGAGGGGCCTTGCATGGACTAGTGATAACAGAACGACATGAATTAGGCCCATGATACACTCAAATTTCTGCACAGGAAGCTGAAATGGGGTGGGGGGTGGGAGGGGACATAAAAGCAAAGGAGGGAGGAAAGGGGACAGGAGGGAAGCAAGCTGATCTAGGAAGGGGCAGGTGGCTGTGAGCAGGAGCTGTCCAAGAGCGCCCACCCCTGCTCCAGAGGGGCCCCAGCACAGATGGGGAACCTTCTTCACATTTCTATGATAACAGAGAACACGTCAAGAGATTGTACAAGGTTCTCAATTCCCAAAATGATTCCAGAATTTTAAGGCCACTAAGCTTGACACCTTTGATTTTGGAACAAATTCAAGTCCAAAGACCCAAATCGAGCCCCGACTTTGCTTCCAACCAGGCGTGAATCATCCAACAGATGGTGGGTGAGCCGGGCGAGCCCTGGGGGCTAGAGAGGCTCCTGAGACAAGCCTTGCCAAGCTAGGCAGCGGTCCTCTTCTGACAGGGGTGACGGGACCAGGGGCCGTGTGGGTCCCCCTCTTTCTGGCTGCAGGGAGGTGTGACTCTGCACGTTCAAGCAGTGGGTGGTAGGGGGAAGGGTGGCATCTGTCAGACAAGAAAGGCGGGGCTGGAGTCTAGCTCAGCTCCTCTTCCCCTTCCATCTCTCAGGACCTCCCCAACACCTCCTTTTGTCTGCTTCTCACCTTCAACCTTCCCATTGGCTCGACCAGTTACCATCCAATATGGAGACTCCTGACTGAGTAACTTCACTGGTTCCGCCAACATTAGCTCAACCGGGGCGAACTGGTTCTCTTGAAGCACAAAGCTTGGTGGCACAGGGGCTTTGTACCTGCCCAAGCGACAGGTGGCAGATAGAGTGGGTCTTAATTTTGGAAGCATCACCGCATTAGTCTATGAGCCCCTTGCCCCATGGCTGGGCCCCACCAAGATGGCCGAAACACCACCCTCTCCTGTCTCTGGCGCCAGGCTCAGAGGGGAAGGATCGAAGGGTCCTCCTGGTCCCCACTTGGGGACAGAGTTCAGTGGCAGGCCCATCTATTTTTATCCCCTCTAGACTGAACCAGACTTTTCCATCTAATGTTTCGTATCCATAAAGGCTCAGGCTTTATTGATTCCCACCCAAACACTGTCCTCTAAGCCCCCAGGGCAAGAATAAGGTAATGACAATTTTGCCCAACAGTGTCCAGGAGGACTTGGTGACCAGTGCCGTCCGGACTGGTCTTTCTGGGGGGATACAAGCCGGGAAACTAAAGGCAGAGCCTCTCCTTCCCAACCCTGTCAACTGCATCACCTTCTTCAGGGCAAAGAACTGGACCTCCAGAACCACAGCAAGTAGTAACAGTGAAGACGGCCCCTTGAAGTATGGTGTTGCCTGTGGCTTTCAAAGGAATGAGATGGAGAACGTTAAGAAAGGAGGCTCCTGGTCATATTTTGTGGGTGCTGGAGGTTACCACAGAGATATCAGCGGCCCTGGTGAGCAACACAATCCCCCCAAATCTTGTAGGCTCGGGTATTCACAAGCACTGTGGATTTTACGGAGTATTTCAGAGCAAAAACTGGGCAGGGAGAGTGGGGGATACATCACTCCTTCCAGACAAACTCTTCAGATTTTTTTTTATCGCCCATGACTCTTCCTAGCCCCTGGGCAGGGGATGCCCGCAGCTCTCTTCTCCATGCAGCCCCTGGCGGTTCTCAGGCCCCCCACTTCCTGTTTCCTTGATCCTTTCTTGTTTGTTTATCTCTCTAATCTTCACGAAAGCTAGGTCTGCAAGCAGACCCATCTGGGGCAGGGCAGCGGGGGCATGCCGGAGGGGATGGGCCTAGGGTCAGGGTCCGGCCATGCAGGCTGAAGCCAAAGATGCCCCGAGCCCTCCCCGCCCACCTTGCCCTAAGCCTGTTCTGAGGCTTCTGTCCCAAAAAGAGAGGAAAGAAACCGGGGACAGAGAGAGAGCATCACCCAACCCTCCGATGTCTCCGTGGGACCCCTGCCCTCCTCACCACCCCACCCTTCCCATTCACCTCACTCTTTTCCTGCCAGTCCTGACTCTTCCCATGGACCCCCCCTTCCAGGGCTCTCCTTCCTTTCGTGGAATAGTTTGGCTTCTGTCTGAGCTTCTAACCATACTCCTGCCTACTTCCCTTTCCATCACATTACTCAGGAAACCCCACTTACCACGATCAGCCTTTAGACCCAGCCCTTAGATCTTCAGAAGGAAGGCCTCTGATTGGCCACTATTTGTCACATGTCCACCTCTTGGAACAATCATTGGGTCCAGGAGGATCTACTACTAGGTGAGGCCCAGCCTGAGACACTTGGGCCCCCTCCTACGCAGGAGTGGGAGGGGCTAGTGATTGACAGCAGCCCACCCGGAGGACAGGGAATCAGGGGCATTTGCTCCAAAACAAAGGGGTGCTGTTAGCAGGAGAAGGCTGGTGAGCACAAAAATCAGTAGCTACCCAGCCCTTGGGGTTCCCTTGGAAGTAGAAGTAGGATATGGGAGAGGGGAGGAAGAGCCTCCCTTCTTACTTTCTCCACATCACCCTTACTTGCGATCAAAAGAATCTATCCTGTTCCAGAAGCATTGCAGGAAAAAAAAATATCATTTTTGCTTTTAGTTTTAATACCCATCTGCTTTGCTAAAAATGTTTGTTTTTTTTTTTTAAGAATTTTAAACTATGTGAAAGTTCATTTGTTTTGAAATTCTACAGGTTAATTCTTAATTTGACATGCCTTGAAAGATATGCTCTCTGGGGCACCTGGGGGGCTCAGTCAATTAAGTGTCCGACTCTTGGTTTCAGCTCAGGTCATGATCTCAAGGTGGTGAGATCGATCCCTGTATTGGGCTCTGTGCTTAGCCGGGAGTCTGCTTGAGATTCTCTCTTTCCCTCTGCCCTCCCCAACCCCAATAATAAATAAATAAATCTTTTTTTTTTTTTAAGATTTCATCTATTTATTTGACAGAGAGATACAGAGAGAACACAAGTAGGCAGAGAGGCAGGCAGAGAGAGAGGGAGAAGCAGAGTCCCCAAGCAGAGAGCCTGAGGCAAGACTCAATCCCAGGACCCAGAGATCATGACCTGAGCCAAAGACAGACGCCTAACCAACTGAGCCACCCAGGTGCCCTAAATAAATCTTAAAAAAGAAAAAAAAAATGCTTTCGCTGGTTTATTCCCTCTTAACGTCTTCCATGTAAAACTTCTGAAGACTTACTGCTAACTGTCACTGGCTTCAGGAATTAACTTGGTGGCTCTCCAGGAAACAGACGGAGCATGACAGCCTGACCACAGAATTATCGGCCACCGGAAGAGTTTAGGTCCTTGCCACCCTGTCAAACACGTCTCACCCCAGTTCCCTTCCCGCAAGGAAAATTCTTGCTTCATCTGATGACCTTGCTTCTGTGGTTTCATCTGAGCAGAAAGCGCTTGTCTGAGCAAGCCTGTTTTTTCATGGATGGCTGAAGCCCATTTGTGAAGAGGTGAACTTCACGAAAGTTAGGATCCAAGACATGAATGTAATTAAAATCACACTGTATTTCTTGTTGATTGCTAAAGCAGATATTAAGAAAGTCTTATATTCAATAGTACATTTAGAATCCCCTGTCCTAGAAAATTAGTTTAAAATAATAGCTCAGAAAAGAAATATTAAAAGCTCTCATGCCATTTATTATTAATGTGATTTATGTTAAGTCTCTCGGCGGCATGCTAAAAATGTGCCAGCAAATTAGTTCAAGAAGTGGTGCAAAATTCAATATTAATGAAGTGTTCAAACAAGCACTGACTATACCACAGTATAAGTTTGTAAATATTTTCACAAGTAATTTCCACTCCATTATGCACAGGTAACACTGCAACAACCCCCCCCCCAAAAAGGAAAAAAAATCCTCATAAATTTGTACTGAAGCCTTTTTTTTTTAACTAATAAATTCTCCGTTTCACAAATTTAATCTTTGCTTCCGGTTTCTAAAAAGGCAATAAGCCGTTAGTGTTGGCACGCGGCTTCATAGATCATGGGTCAGCTCTACATGGCAGACGACAGAAAGCTCGTGTTACATGGCTTTAAAAAAAAGGAGAATTTGCTTGCATGTTTGACTGCAAAGAACAAAGGAAATGTGACTTCAGGCAAGGTTCCATCCAGCAGCTTGAAGAATGATGTCACCAAGAACCTTGGTATCTTTCTGCCTATCCCCCCTGGGGTTGTGATAGTGAGAGCCCTACCCCTCGCCCCACTGCGGGACCAAGGCTCTCAGTGGCCCAGCTGTCAGGTGGCTTTGACCCTTGATGGCTCACAACCCTTGTTTCATACTAGTAAGCCCTCAAATACCTCCCAGCCAAATACCATCCTCTGCTTCACCTGAGGATGCATGGCCTCCCAACAAATGGTCAGGGCGGGGGTACAGTGCCGAGGCCTCTTGCCTGAATTTGAGAGAGCTGAAAGGCCACCTCAGGGAGCCCCAGAGCTCCCTGTGGGACCAGCTGAGCCCTCTGCTACAACCTTATGTCAATTCCCCTTCCTCCTCTGCTCAATCCTCCCTGGTTTGCCTTCTTACTGCTTGCCGAGACCCCGGTCTTCTGAGACCACACCCCACTGGATTTCTGGCTTGCAGATCTCCATCCCAGAATCTGTCTCCAGGGACCCAGACCTGGGATACCTGAGGCTTGGGAAGACTTTACAAAGAAGATGCAAACACTAGTTTGGAGCGGGAAAGCGGAGCATAGCAGAGTTAAAACTCTTTGCTGGGGCTGCACTGGGATGGGATTGGAATGGATGGGAAGGCGCTGGTGGAGGCATTTCCCAGGCATTTCAGAGGTGGGAGGGAAGTAGGAATCACATGGCTGGATGCTATCTATGCTTAAAGAAAGGCAATGAAAGTTTGAGGACTGAATCATCCATTTAGGGAAAAGTGTGAAAGTTTCCTTGGCAGCAAGTAAAGAGAGACTCTTATCTTCTGCAGATGGAAGGCAGAAAAAGCTAAACTGGTCTGGGAATTCACCGGAAGAGGAAAGGAGCTGCCACAGGCAAGACGGCCACAATGGCGACCCTTCTCACCCACCCGCTTTGGGAACGGACACCTTCCTCAAGGATGCCTGGGCTAAGGAGCCAGGGCTGATTGTATCCCCCCTCTCTGGGGCCCCTGCTATAACTCTGTCCCCACTCAGCCCTATACCAAGTACACCATCATGATCAACCCTAGAGCTACCCAGCGTCTACCCAGCGCCCCTCTGCCGTGATGGAAACATGCCCGACGTACCCAGCCATCCCCGGACCCCCATGGCCCAAGTTTGGAGAGGCTAATGAAACCGTGAGCCCCTCTGCAGACAGGCAGGATGGCCCCTCTGTGGCCCCAACAACAATGTGAATACCCAACCCTGGGGGAGGAAAAAAAAAAAAAAAGAATGGAGCTCCAAAGTAAAATTCTCCACCAAGACAAGTCTGCTCTGCCAAGGTCATGCCCCAGTAGAGGAGGACTGGGACTCAGAGACTTGGTACGGAAACATCTGGGTCTATGCTCTCAAAAATCTTGGGTCTCCTGGTCCTGTTATCAGAAGTGCTTCGTCTTCCCCATTTAGGGCTAAAACTCCTCACTCTTGCTTGAAGATGGTGCAGGGGTCTCTCTGTAGCAGAGCTCTCCCATCCCTCTCCTGGCCACCAGACAAAGAACACAAGTCAAGCCACCACAAAACCCAGCCTGGGCAGTGCTGGGCCTCCTGCTAAGAGAGGAACAGGCCTGCACTGTCCCCTGCAAGAATTACCAAGACTGTGACACCATGTCCTGGCAGGAACCCAGAGACTAGACCTGAGCCTGGGTCCCGAAGGATGAGGGCCACAGGGGCAGAACAGAAGAAGTTGATTAGAGAAGATTTAATAATATGGGAGCACTCTGCTGCGATATAAGATTTCACCCCCTGGCACCGAGAGAAGGTGCCAGGATGGCTTTTGAGAGCCTCGAAACAGCAATGGCTCAAACCAAGTGAAAGAAAAGCCAGAACTGCTGGGGCAGGTGGTAGAAGCAAGGACCACATGGCTTAGAGAAGAGGGCCTGCGAGGCTGGATAATCCTGCAGGGGGGGGTAGGGCGGGGGGGGCGAAAACACCCCCACTGACTGTTCTCAGGCGAACCCCTAGGACATGCTTAGCTTCTTTAAGAAACTTCTTGTTGGCTACATCCTCCATTGGCCAGGGCTGAGGACCGGACTTGCTGCTATAGAATGAGTTCCCTGAGAGCGGCAGGGATAAGAGGAACCTATAATAATAGAGACCAAGTGGTAGGCCTTGACTCTGGGAAAATGGGCACAACTCTCCCAGGAGCCGCCAGTCCAGAAGGCAGCCAGAAGTCTGGAATCTCAGAGAGATTGGAACTGTTCCCCCACAGAACTGGGGAAGAGGACATGGTGTTCCCAGAAGCAAGTTAGATGGGCAGAGAGAAAGAACGTTGCTTAACTTATTTAGAAATAATCAGCTGCCCCAATAAAGAGTCATGATCCTTTGTCCGGTTCCCAAGCTAAGGTAAGACCTAGAACCTACTGAATAAAGAAGGGCCCCACATCACCAGGCATGTGGTAGGGTGAGTATCTCCCATCCTTCCAGAGGAAGAAGTTGGGTGATTGCTTGAGAAATCACACACTGCTGAAAGGGGACCACATAGACATTTGGGGAACTCTTGATCACAGAGTCCAAATGGACAGTTACCCAGGGACCTGAGGCATCATCATGGCCCTTGGCAGAAGCAGGACATGGAGATCAGGAAGTTGTCCTAGTCCATGGCCAGCTTTCCATAGGGCCACCAGGTCCATAGACCCAACCAGTATGCATTTTCCTGGCCTCGCAATATATACTCGGGATCGACATAGCTGAGAGTTGACAGAATCCTCACTTTGCGTCCTTGCCCTAGGGAGTAAGGGCCATGACAGGGAGGCAGGAGCAGGGGAAGCCCATGGCAGTCAACAAATAATCCTGTCTCATCAGGGTAATGGCAGAGATGAGTGTCACCCTTCAAGACCTAAAGGATGGTCTCATCATTTCTACCATTTAGTTCCCCAGTCTGACCCTCTGACATCCACCACTGTTAGCTCCATGCCTCCTGCTTCTACCACATCCATAGCCACCTTGGGCTAGAGGCCATGGGCTTATAATCAGATGACAGGAGAAGAAAAAGACAATGTTCGGTTCATGGATGTGTTGGCTTGGCATGCAGGGGAAAGCCACCAAAGGATGAGAGCTGCCCTGGAGTTGCAGAGAGGAGAAATCCTCCCCATGCTCTGACCTTCAGGTGGCACAGCTAGTCATCCGCTTTGTGCACAAAGAGAAGTGGCCGGAAGTAGGGATGCACGTGAATTCAGGGGGGAATGGCATATGGTTTGGCTGGTCGGTCAGGGACCTAGAAGGAGTAGCGTTCGAAGATTGGGAAAAAAGAGGTCTTGGGAAAGGCATGTGGATGGGCCCGTGGGAGGGGGCACAAGGTGTGAAAATTTTTTATCACTCATTAATGTGTCACCAAGAACCTCATGGGGGTTGGGGTGAAGCCAATGCCTCTCAGGCCAGAGAGAAGGGTAAGAGGGCAGTGGGAGGCAGAAACAGCAGATGCCCACTACAGGGACAGATTTGTGTGGGGAACAAGTGGACAAGAAAAATGTCCCTGGATTCTTACTTCTAGGACGGAGCTGAGAGATCGTTGCGTCCAATCTCTCACCAGAGAGGTAATTAACCAGCCCCATTTGGACACTTTCAAGCAGGACGTTTATTACCTCTCCCTGTTTCTCTTTAGGACATCTACCATCATTCAGGAGTGTTTCCTCATGTGGCCGTCAGGGTTTCCCCTTTCTACCCTCCACAGGAGGGCACCTACTCTCCCCCTCGCTTTAGGCCCCATGCCAAGCTAGGATATATATACAAGAAAGTATTTTGGTAAGACAGGGGGAAGTGACACATACTTCCTTAGCAGAATCACTCAGTGAAGTAAGTGCCCTGCGAGAAGTGATCCATTCTGGGACGATTTCACTGCTCAGTGTTTGCTCAGAGGGAACTAAAACCTCTCCCTCACACACAAACCACCTCCACTTCCATTAAGAGAAAAACCAGAAAGTACCATCTGATGGACAGCCTGGAATGGGGAAGCAAATGGATAAAATAAAATGGCCTGCAACTGGTTGGGGCAGGGGTGGGGAGAGGAGGAAAAAAATAAGCAGAAACCAGAGAGGGAGCCTTCAGATGTCCACTGGAGGGCTTCCCCCCCAAATAGAGATTAACTTTCCTGAATCCTTCTTGAGGCTCCGACTGTAGCACTGTCTCTTGAGGCGGTTTTTCTTTCTCCTCCTTCCAAACTGAAGGGTTATACTTATCTTTAGCTTAACCTGGTACTGAGTATAACGCAACTTTTCCTGGTAGGGCCAGTTTCAGAAGGAAGACTGCATGGCTGTTGCCTGGGAGAGGGGGGGACCCTTTGGCCTTAATCAGAAAAGCAGTGCCAGCTAACTCATATGTTCATAAGAGACCCCACATCTTAGAGGTAGGATCTAAAGGATCCCCACTCCTGCCAGAGTGGGCAATGCCCTTGGTACAAATTTTAAAATACTGTCCATCAGCCCCCAACCATTTCTGTGGTGTATTTCTTCCAAGATGCAAATTTCAAGGTACAGCCACGGCTCTGATGTGTCTCTCTGCCTCTCCCTGAAGGCGCAGCTGCCCTCAGCTGAAATTAAGAAATCAAATCACACGAGGGAAAGGCTGCTTACCCAGGAGGTGAGATTTATTTTATTGTCTAATATTTAAACAGTTTAATATGCATCCCAATGCATTGTCTGAATGGTTCAGAAAAGACCATGTAGCAGATAAACGCATAAGTCCCTCGGTTTTAACATTAAGGAATTCATATACAGATTTTATTGACAGAGCATCTGTTTTTCCCCATCTACAATTAATGTGTTTAGAGAATGTTGGTTTGAAGGGGCATCCACGTCTCTCAGGTCCCCCAGCCCCTGGCTTTAATAGCCTGTGGGTACAAATTATCACTAATGCCCAAACCACAAAAGCTCTTTGCTCTGGCCTGCAGCACCCCAAATGACTGGCCACCCCTCCTAAGCATCTCTGAATGAGGGACAGCTCTGTGCCCAAGGACAACCCTCCCTATTTGAACCTCCTCCCCAGCCAGCCGCTGCCCACATATCCCCTGGAAGCCGGGCCCTCCACTGCATTTACTTCCGGAGCTCTGCAGGGGTGAGGCTTTGCCCCCTGTCGGCTGGTGTTTGCTGGGGTGCCCAGAGCCCTCAGGCTGGGAAGCGCCAGGACCTGGGGAGACTGGGAGGTGGAGAAAGAGAGGGAGAAGGGCCTCTCCGCAGCTCCACACCACATCCTGTCCCCTGGGGTCCCAGAGGAACAGAGGTGTGTGCCGTCTCCCCACATCCTTCAGCTTCCCGCCCATGCCTGTCACTATCAAGGTTCTTAACCACAGCAAAGGAAACAGTCAAGAAAACAAAGAGGCAACCCACGGAATGGGAGAAGATATTTGCAAATGACAGTACAGACAAAAGGCTGATATCCAGGATCTATAAAGAACTTCTCAAACTCAACACATACAAAACAGATAATCATATCAAAAAATGGGCAGAAGACATGAACAGACACTTCTCCAATGAAGACATACAAATGGCTATCAGACACATGAAAAAATGTTCATCATCACTAGCCATCAGGGAGATTCAAATTAAAACCACATTGAGATATCACCTTACACCAGTTAGAATGGCCAAAATTAGCAAGACAGGAAACAACAT
>PJEN01019837.1:0-28298 GCA_004024605.1 Pteronura brasiliensis
AAAATTGTATTACTAGTAAAAAAAAAAAAAAAAAAAAACCTGTAAAGAGATGGATTTGACGATCCTAAGAAGATTGGGCCAAATGTGAATATGTGCTTTTCATAACTGTGTATCACTGTAGGAAAAAAACATCAAAATTGCTGTACATTGCCATTTCTACTATATTTAATTTGTAATCTATTTTTAATAAATTTTGTATGTATTAAAAAAAAGAAGTACCAAATTTCTGACTAAATATGAAAGGACTGAAACTAGAAAGTTATTGTATATACCTCTTCAATAGCCACCTCTCACCCTCAATTAATGATGTAAAAATAAACTGCAACAAAGAATGAAAAGGAAAGAATTTAAAAGACAATCCAAGATTTCAGTAGATTTGAGAAGACTAGAGTACTAACAACTGATTTAACAGAATAGAGGAGTCTCCACTCAAATGCCTGCCAAGGGAGGAGCAGTAAGGGATCCAAATTGCCCTAGAGAACCCTTGAGAATCCGCATTTGGAAGTAATGCCACAGCAGTTATGGGTGAGGGGAAACAGAAGAAAACAAACAGTTTTGTTTTGTTTTGGTAACAGTTAGTGAGCAGAGTGGTGGAAAATTTCCAGTCTCCTTCTTAATCCTGCACAACTGGCATCTTCCTTACCCTCCTATCCTTCATAAGAGAATTCTGTCTGGAGAAAATAAATGGGAGTTGCCCACTAATCATGGACACTAGGAAAAACCTGGCATCCTGTTCCTACTGCCTGTTGTGAGAGCCTGTTGTACTTCCAGGAATTTGGTAAGTGTGTATTAAACACAGCCATTATTAAAACTTAAATTATATAAATTTTCAATTAGATAAATTATATTAAAGACAAACATAATAAATCCAAAACTCTCATGTTCCCAATTATTTTACTATTAGCTATGTTCTTGACATTATTTTACTTGTGTCTATATGGTACAAATACTATGTATTACCATCTAAATATGAAGTATATAGTTAATAGTTTTAGGTATTAGGGTTATCAATGATTCATTTATTCCTTATTATTTTGTATTTTACAAAACTATATCCACTAAGTATAAAGTGCTTTGGCCGTCGGTTTCTTAACCATTGTGTGCTACCATTTATCAGTATGAATTGAAACACAATTCCTTGGTTCCAATTTTAAAATCACTTTCTGATAGCTCATTTAGAGCTCAGAAATAAATCCTTAAAAATATTTTGAAGAGAAATTCAGTATGAGCTTCCTGGTCAAGAAACGCTAGGTGGTCACAAATTTTCTAATCCAAAGAAACAATATGCTAGTCACAATCATAATTGAAACTTACACTAGTCTATCATTTGACCAAAACAACATGCATTAATAGCTGTTAATGCTATAAATTAAAATTAGGCAATAAAACTATGGAATATCATTTATAGCTTATTGTTTTGAATGAGGCGCTACAGCCAGACTGCCTGAGATCAAATCCTGACTTATACTTAGCAATGAATGGATGTTACCACTTTACTCCACCTCTGTGGGCCTTAAGTTTCCCGTGTTAGAACTGGATAATTATAGTACTATTTCATAGGACTGTAAGGATTAAATGATGCAATATGTATGAAGACTTCGGAATAGGACCTGATGAATAATAAGCCTTTTTTACTGAATGAGAGTAATTGTGATGATTCTGCTGATTTGCTGTTGGTGCTGATGGTGCTGTTATTATCCTGAATTTTAGGTAGAAAAGAACTTCCTAAAATATATTCTGAAGTTCAGAATACCATAATCAATGACATATCACATATAAAAATCTAAGAAGTAGCTTCACTAAATATGTGATCCATGTGTGTACATGTATGTGCTGAAAGAAGGGACTACAGATTGACTCAAATAAAGTCAGTTTAAAAGCTATCCAGGTATTAATATACCTTGAAAAAGCTCCTATAGTCAGGTGAATTTTAATCCGCTTCTCTATAGGTAGTAAGCCTGTCTTTAGGAGGCACTTTAAATCTCTGAAACATTGTTAACTACAAAAAAAGTGACTATAATTACATTATGGCCATTTGTGCATGGATTCATTTATTTTCAGTAGTTCAAGTCAGAAATATGATGATGGATGATGATCTTTCACAGCTATTGGTTACTGAGTACCTACTACATGCCATTTGCTTTTATGTTTTTTCTAATTTTTATTAAAAAAAAAAAAAAACTTACTCCTAAAGACTAAACTTTAAATGACCATACCTATTATTACTATGTAAATTTTACAGATGGGAAGATTGAGGCTTATACAGAGAATTAACATCCACAGATTCAGAGCTAGTAAAAAACGTGACTTAACTGAGATTTGATCTTACTGTTTCTGATCAGTCTTGAGAACTGGAGCCAAGCCCATGTGTCTTTGCAGAATCTTAGAAATTTTAATGTATAAGTCATAATATTAATATTAATTAGATGTATTAAATCTGGCATATACATACATGTATATATATAAAATATGGCTCAAAAGTTACATAATAACTCTTAAATAGTATTTTGTAGCAATCAGTCTGAAATCCATATATATGGCTCAAAAGTTACTTATTTTCTAAAAGCTAACCACAAGTTTAAGCCACATCATATGGCTCTATGTTTAAAATATTATGGTGAAATCCCATATACAGTGGAATTTTATGGGAGCTTCTGGTCTATATACAGTGGAATTTTATGGGGGCTTTAGGTCTAAAGTTAATAAAATTGAGAATCAAAATATGTGCAAGAGTTAGGTATATAACTTTTCAAAACATTATTAAATATTTATTTCCCCTTGTCATTTTACACAGCTTATTTGGAAACAATTGGCAAAAATTAGAATCTTCAAGTTTATGGTATACAATTTCAGCTATGTTCATAAATAAAGTATTTTTAAATAATGCATTCATGGAAAAAATTGAGTTCCAACTCAATGGTGCTGCCTTTCACATAAACAGAAGGAATGCGACTATGTGGGTGTTAGTGGTGCCACAGCATTTACTATGGTAATTACTCCAGGATAATCATAGCAAAAGAAAAAAAAATCTTGCCTACATGAGCAGAATCAAGTTCTTCTTCAAGCTATTCTGGTATGAACACATGCCACTACCATCTCTGACTACTAGAATTTACACATCTTATTCCACTGGAATAAAATCTCCTCAAGGGAGGGATGATCACAGATGGAGATCTTTATATTTCCAGAACTTAGCTCCATCTATATGTATAGTGTTCCTAAGTTAATAACTAAGTAGATAATATAGTTATGTTTCACGTGAGTTGAAGGAATCTCTTTTATTACCCAGGACAGATAAGATAAAAATCTAAAGTCTATTTCTTTCTGTGTGCTTATGTATCCTTGTACTGTACACAGTTCATACTTTGAGTAAGCAGTTTATATATATAAACTATAAATAAATCATATATATTATTAATGTATAATTCAGATGCTATTATGGCACACCAGTATCATAAGGAGAAAACAAGGTATTTTATTCAATGTGATAGCAAATATATTTGATGTATATCAATTAATGCATGCCCAGTAAAGTTTTTATATAATAACTTTTTAACATTTTTTTGTAGCATCAGTCTGATATCCTCAGAATTTTGTTAGGTTCTTGCTGATCACTTTGAAGTTTACTTAAGTATTAACTCAAACAACAAATTTTGCACCTTCCAAAGCTTCCCAGTGGTGCTAAACTTCATTTATTCAAACTAATAAAACCATTTTGGAAGAAACAGAAGCTTCAGTTCTAGGCTACTATGGACCTCCATGCTGATGAATATGGGATTTAAAAATAAATGCCATCACTTAACAGATCATATAGATTTTCCAATCAATCACCTACTAGAATCTCACAATAAACCTGTAAAGTAATTTAGGCATTTTTTTTAACCCTATTTTATAATTCAGGAATATTTGCTTAGAGAAATTGCTTAAGAGCCGGAGCCAGGAGCAAAACTTTTGCTTTAGACTCCGAATTTGGTGTACTTTCCACTTCACCACTTTAGATGATGAAGATGATTGTCTCAGAACCAAGAGCTAAATAATTTACTCTATAAATTACGTAGAATAAATGAAGCCTCTTAAATGTCCTTAGGAAACCTATTTCAGAGATTGGTGTTCACTGTGAACACATAAATTAAGGAAAAATCACAAGGGAAATATCAGAATTACTTCAAAACTTGTAAACCTTATGGGCGGCTGGGTGGCTCAGGTGGTTAAGCAGTTGCCTTCAGCTCAGGTCAATCCCTGGGATTGAGTCCCACATTGGGCTCCTTGCTTAGCGGGGAGTCTGCTTCTCCCTATATCTCTGCCCCTCCACCTGTTTGTGCTCTCTCTGTCTCTCTCTCTCAAATAAATAAAATATCTTTTAAAAATTTAAACACTTTTCATTCTACAATTCTCTTTTACAAAACATTAAATCTTAAAAATCCACATAAGGACTTAATAGCAACAAAGAGAATGTAGAAACAGCATCTATTTGAAGAAAAATTTCTTTCTCTTCCAATGGCTCATTCACTCTCAAGACTTCTTATAACTGTTAGAATGTTCTAAAAATAATACTTAGCCATAAAAATGGAAAAAAATAACCTTAATTTTTTTTATTTCCATTATGTTGAAAAGTCCTAATATTTCTGGAGATTATCATGAAAATCATTTTATACCATCTCTTCCAGATTATCAGGTTTGTTCTTACTATGACTCAAAAATACTTTCAGTCCCCCCTAATTGACTTGACTCAGCAGCATTTCCAAAACTTTTCCACCCTCCATTGTATATTCCCAATGTCCCATTGCCTTAAGTATCACTGAAATGATTGTAATCACTTCCCAGTTCCTTAGTTTTCCTCTCTGTGTCAACAAATGTGATTGTTCCAGTAACTCAACAGTTCAGTATTTACCAAGACTTTCTCTTTAACACTTTTCTAAACCAAACTATCATAAATCTCTCTCTCTTTCTCTCCAACCGTCTGTCCCCACTTCCCCCTCCGACCCCTGCTCTGGGTATTTCTCTACTCAATTCAAAATACTGCCATCATGTGTTCAGTGTTCTACTAAACTCTAGTTATTTTATGCATATAACAGCATCATCAAACTTTGAAGAAAAGACTCTACTCATGATATTTGGTCCTTCCCATCCTCTGACTCCTTACTGCTTAGACTGGTCTTCCATTAACACCACTAACATTATAATGAAACTACTTTTCAAAATTTAATCAGTGTGTTCCTTATCTCTAGACTCCATGGACCTTTTATACTTCTCAGCCAAACAACATTCAATGACAGTTAAGATAACTGCCCCCAAAAGAAGGATCTTCTCAGAGATAATGATCTCCATTGGTTCTTCTTGCAATTTCAAAGTTGCTCTTCCTTTTTCTTTCCCTTCTCACAAAGTTTAATTATATGCTAAGATATATCAAAAGGTTTCCCTCCTGTCCTACAGTCATCTTTGGCAATCACATCCAATATTAGCTATAACTTTCACCTCCAGACAATATGGACTTAAACCCCTGCTCCATTTCCTCTACGGAATTCCAGTTCCACTCTTCCAGTTGCATCCTGATACCTGTATCCGGACAGGGGTTAAAATTTCAACTCTGACATTTATTAGCTATTAATTTTGGTTAAGTTGAGTAACCTTACCTCCTTATTTTCCTATAATATGCAAAGGCCTGTGTGAAAAGTAACCAAATAATTTATGTAAAACTCATACAACTATGCCTGGTCACAGTAAGAATTCAACAAATGTTAGCTAACATTTACACTTATTTACCCTTGTATGTCTTTTTTTCTGTGTTCCTTATTTGTTAATTGTGTATTTGTCTATTTCTAAAGGCCAATTCTCGGGTCAATAAAAGGCCAAAAGCTAGAAATCTTATTTGATTTCCCCTTTTATTGACCCCAGAATTATAATAAGTTACCAAGTTTTCCTGCAGTATTGCTTCAGAGCAGCTCACTTTTCCCCTTGCACTACAGACATCCAAGTCTGAGACTTTATTACCTCCCACCCAAACTGTTTTAAAACATTCCCAACTAGTTTCTCTGATTTCTGTTTCCTGATCTCTAATCTATCATTCATATTGTGTTAAGCTATTTTCCTTATCCCAAAGTGTGTGAGTGTATGTGTGTGCATGTGTGTATAAAATATCATTCCACCTCACAAACCCTTTCATTCTTTGCTACTTCCTGAGACATTAATTCAGAAACCTTAGTTTTATATTTAAAATCTATAGCTAGCTCATTTCAAGTTACCTTCCTAATTTGATCTGGTCTTTAAAATAGGTAAAGTTCCAGACAAACTAAACTAATGACTGTTCCTTATACCTAGTCAATTTTCTGATATTCTTCTCCCCTTCTGAATTACCCTAATAAGTGAATTTCATATATGATTTACCATTCATGTTTTTGCTAAAATGATACTGCTGCCATTAAAAACTTAATACATTGCTTCTGTGAAAACAATAAAATAAAAAGTGAGGCATAGTGTATGGAACTTCACAAATGACAAAATGTGGAACTTCGCAAATCTCTTCTCCAAAAAGCAATGATAAAACTGGACAGAATTGGGGAAAAAAAAGAGTATTTCAATGTTCTTAAAATTGACCAAATGCATATAACAAATTGAAAATCCCTTATTGAAAGAAAGAAAGAAAGAAACCCTACTAAATTTTAGCCTCTTCCCCAACTCCACATTTAAGCTCCATTATAGTTTTAGCAGGCAGGGAAGGACATGAACACCAAAAGATTCATGCCAGAATGGGCTATTTGGTTCAGAGTGGTATATGGGAAAAGTCATACTTGGGGGTTTCATTGAAAATAACAATCTTGGTATCAAAAATTGAGGAAGATCAAAATATTAGCAAACCTGAGGTTGCAATAAACATTAGATCCAGCAACAGACCAAAAGACTAGCCAGAAATTTAACAAGGAGAG
This sequence comes from Pteronura brasiliensis, assembly GCA_004024605.1. Classification (NCBI taxonomy): domain Eukaryota; kingdom Metazoa; phylum Chordata; class Mammalia; order Carnivora; family Mustelidae; genus Pteronura; species Pteronura brasiliensis. The sequence continues at coordinate 6,924 of PJEN01019837.1, forward strand.
CTGAGGAAAGAGAAAGTCATTGTGAGTCCTGTAAATTTACTCCTGTAAATTCCATAAATTTCCTCAACAAGATAAAGGACCTGTGTGGAAAACATACAGTTAACAGCATACTCAAATTTGAATGACTAAATGTTTTCCATCTAAGACTGGAAACAGTAAAGGTTTTTTCCACTCAAAGTTCTATTCAACACTGTACTAGAGGTTCTAGCCAGTGTAATCAGAAGAGAAAAAAAAACCATAAAAAGAGACATCCAGTTTAGAAAGGAAGGATTAAAACTCTGTCTTTGTGTAATATGATCCTGTTTGTAAAAAAAAAAAAATCCCAAAGGATACATAAAAAGCTTCTAGAACAAATAATTGAGTTCGTTAAGGCCATAGGTGACCAGATCAATATATGTATAAAATATTTTTATACATTCGTAAGAACAATCTGATAATAAAATTTAGGAAATTATTCCACTCACAATATTATAAAAATAAATAGAATTCAAAAAATGAATGAAATCCCAAGGAAGAAAATGAAAAGTGTAAGACTTGTAGAGTGAAGACCAGAAAATAATAGAAAAGAAGTAGTAAAGCAGATCTAACTGCTTTGGTGACACATTCTATGTTCACGACAAAGAAAACACTATTGTTAAGATTGCAATCTTCTTCAAACTGGATCTATGAATTCAACATAATCCTTGCCAATTTCCCAGAAGGTTATTTGAAGAAATTAAAGGTGATCCTAATCTTTATATGAAAATGGGATGGACTCAATAGTCAAATGTAAGTCTGAAAAAAAAAAAAAAAGGGAAAGTTTAGAGAATTTACATTTCTCAGTTTCAAAACTACCTCTAAAGCAACAACGTATTACTGGCATAAAGACAGGCATATAGATCAACTGAATAAGACTGAAGGTTCAGAAATAAACCCTTATTTTTATGGTCAATTGATTTTCAGTGAAGGTGCCAAGGCTATGAAATGGGTGAAAGAATACTATTTCCACGAAATAGTGCTAGACAAATTGTATACTCCCATGCCAAAATATTGCCTCATGCCTCATTCAAATACCAACACGAATTGCTCCTAAATCTAAGTATAAAAGCTCAACACATAAATTTTTAAGAGTAAAAAAGAAAAAAAAAAAAAAAAAAGCACTGACCTTAGATTATTCAGAGAGATCTTAGATAAATTACCAAAAGCAAGTTACTTAGAAGAAAACGACTGTTAAACTGGACTTCAGCAAATAGTAATTTGCACTTCAAAAGGTACCATTAAGAAAAGGGGAAAAAAAGACTTGGGGGAAATATTTGCAAATCATATAGCTGATAAAAATAATTTATCAAGAATATACAAAGAATATTTAAAGTTTAATAAGAAGTTGAAAATGTAATTAAAATTCACATATGATTTGGACATAAATACTTCATTAAAGAATATAATAGATATCCAATAAGCACAGGAAAAGATACTCAATATCCTTAATCATCAGAAAAATATAAATTAAAACCCTAATTAGATACCACTTCATATGTCTCACAAAATTGACAAGGATGTGAAGAAACTGAAACCCTCATACACTGCTACTGGAAATGTAAAACTGAGTAGTCATTTTGGAAAACAGTTATGCAGTTACTTAAGAAGTTAAACATTGATTTACCATATGGCTAAAAAATTCCCCTTCCTTCCTAGGTATCTATGCAAGAAAAATATTTTGATCTGAAAATTTCTGTCCCTCCAAAATTTGAATATTGAACCCCTGAACTCCTCCATGTGGCAGCCTTTTGAGACTGGACCTCTACGGAAGCAGTTATGGTTAAATGAGGTCAGAGTGGAGCCCCAATCCAAAAGGATGTATCCTTTTAAGAAGAGATGCCAGAGACCTTGTATTTTCTGTTCCATGCACACACAAAGAAGAGATCATGTGAGCATACAGTGAGAAGGCAATTGTCTGCAACCCAAAGGGAAAGTTTTCAACAGACACCAATCGTGCTGAACCTTCACAATGGTGTCCAGAACTGTGAGAAAAATAATTTCTGTTGTTGAAGCCACCTAGTCCTTATAAATTGTTACGGCAGCCTGAGTAGACAAGACACACAATGAAATATGTATATTTCATTTTGTATTTTGGTCTTGTATACACACACACATACACACACACACACACACACACGCACACACACTAACTTTTACATAAATATCCACAGCAGCATTTTTTATAACAGTAAAAAAGTGGAAACAATCCGAAGTCCATGAGATTTTGAATGGAAAAACAAAATGTGACACATCTCTATGATGGAATGCCATTCATCATTAGAAGAAACATATTCTTAGTATATAGTACAACCTGGATAAACATAATAAACTCACTCTAAGTGAAGATGTCAGACACAAAAGACTACATATTGTCTAAGTGACCAAAAAAGGTAAAGCTATAGAAACAGATTTGTGACTGCCTGGGAGTGCTGTGGGAATGGGGTCTGACTGATTACAAAGGGCATGAGGAATTTTATTGGTGATGGAAATATTCTAAAAGCTAGATTTTGACGATGGCTGCATAAGTCTGTAAATTTACTACTAATAATTGAGTTGTACATTTAAAATAGATTTTATAATATTTAAATTATACCTTAAGAAGGACAGCTGTTGCAGGAGGAAGAGAAGGGGCAGCAGTGGCAGCAGCAGAGCAGCAAAAACAAAAACAGCCACCCTGTGTGGGAAGGAATAGAAGGGGAGTATCTGGGTCTACAACATCGGATATCCTCACTAGGGTAGCAGGTGCAGTGGGATATCTGTTTCATTTAGTGAGATGTTCAGAGAGGCATGCATAATTGTCATACTAAGGCTTAACCTACTGGAACAATGACAACCCAAACAGGGGTGGGCTTTAAATATGATAGAGGTGAGCTTCTCCCCATAGCAGTCCACCCCAGGGCAGCTCTAGTCTACAGGAGAGCCAGGTTTCTTCTATCTTGTTGCTCAGAAACCCTCTAGTGTATTGTCTCTATCTGCATGGTCAAAGCTGGGTCACAGCCGCATCAGTGTTCCAAGTCACTGAGAGTAGTGCAGAGTCTTAGTCCAGGGCAAGTAGCTTATCTTTACATTGGAAATGACTTGCAAATTGTCCATACTTTCACTCACATTCCACTGGCCTTCCATTTAACTGCAAGGAAAAGTGGGAAACGTAGTCCTATCTGGAGGGCCCATGGACCCAGCTAAATCTGTGCTACTGTGGAAGAGAAGAATCTATTTTAAACAATTTAATACAGTGGGTGAGAAGAGTTTATTCATATTATGATAACAGATAATAACAATAATCCACAATAAATTGTTGATAGTGAAGAGAAAAAGCTTAAGTAACTAGCAGGTACACTGACTCTCTTCTCAAGCTTGATGACAGGCTTTGTACACACAAGGGAATATCAGATAGGCTGCAAATGTAGTGTGTGGAAACTGGTGCCTGAACATCAATCCTAGGGCTGAAATTTAAATAAAGGACTTCAGTTTATGAAACAGACTTACAAAAATGAAGCAGGGCCTGAAGACATAATTGACTGCACGTACTGACAGGATAACTTGATGACTTCAGATACTCACAGATATAAGGCATTTACACAGTTAATGGAAATCAGGTATTCATGTGGCCAAGAGGACAGAAGAATTCCAGTTACTAATAGTACTAACAGAAGTTGTTGCACACTTGGCTTTCCCCAGAGAGTGACCCCGCTTGTTCCCTTTCATCTTTCCAGTGTCTGCTCATGTCATCTCAGAAAGCTGTTTTCCTGATCATTCTCTTTAAAATGACACCCCTCCTTCAGCATCTCTGTACCACTTATGTTGCTTCATATTTTTTTAATTTTCCATACCAACTCTTCAACCTGAAACTGTATATATTACTTGTCCCCTCAACTAGAATATGCATTCCAGGAAAGCAGGACAGCTGTGTATTTACTACTATACCATGGGTTCTTGGAGTAATTCCTGACTCATACTAGACACTCAATAAATTCTTGCTAAATTAATTGAGTGAATACACAGATTAGCAACATGGTAAGGTTTCAATAAGTCTGAGATGATACTAAATTACCTCCAGTGGACTGCTATATTTGGTATCAAATAGGGGTCACACTGAACATGCAGGGAAAAAATAAGTATTCCCTGCAGTGAGTGAAGAAGGAAAAGCAAGGTAGAGAACTAACATTAGGATTCCTCAAATTCCTGTAACAACTTCACCTTTACTGAATATTGAGGATGTTGTAACTTATTGTACCTTATATCATGATGTTTATATCCATGTTAAAATTATTTGTATCTGTTACTTGCTAAACATAAGATTCTTGAAGCTAGAAACCACACTGATTCATCTTGGTGTCTCTTTCAATACTTTAGTATTTTGCAAATTATGAGCTCCCAATATCTACTTAGATGAAAGAATAAATGAGTCCATGATTAACAAACAATGGATGCTGATTTGCACAGATTGCAGAACACTTCTTTATTCAGATAAACAAGCTTCACTGGCCACTTGTGAATAATCAAACTAATAAAAATGCTTTTAACTTAAAATATTAACTATCTCACTTAAAGCAAATAAAAAGATTATAATCACAGACTGTGCATATAAAAGAACTTCAACACATATCATTATTCTTCACCTACTTCTGTCCAACTCAATTAGGAAACAATCAATGTTTTCATGTCAGAGCACAGTGACATGACACAAAGTTATTGCACACAATGCTAAATGTGTAGTAAAAATCCTTTGAGGACACTAGTTAATGCACATGCATAACACTTTTTTATATTATAAAACTTGGGTGCTTATCTCTTTCTTTAAAGTGAAAAGCAATTGCTCTTCTGTTAATTATTTTTAAAATACTACTTGCTCTGAAAACAGTGAAGTTTCATGCCTCTGAAGAAGCATCTTTGAGCTCAAATCATTTTTAGTACATATGCTACACTTTAAAAGAAATCCTAGGATGTTGCTCTATGAAGCCTAATGTCTTTATTAATGTCCTTATTAGTGTTTAATTTTACTTTCTGAGTAATGATTTTCTCCATGCTGAGTCGAATAATCTACACTTGTTTTGGAAACAGGTGACCTTGAAGCTGGGAACATGATAATGACCTTGACAGAAAAGTTAACATTTCTGTCCTTTTGGCCTGATGTTTCCATTTCCAGTGCACCGTCACCACCAGATCACATTTTTCACAGTCACGAAGATGTATTTTTGAACATGCCTACTTCTTTGCTCAAATCTTTTTTCTCTTTTCAGAGCAGAAAACATGGCTTACTCTTTTCCTCTTTTATTTCTTCTTTACCTTCTCCTTCAATTCACCATACCTCATTGTAAATCATCTCATTTTCTACTGAACTTGCTATTTTGCATGGAACTACTATCTGATAATTATGTTATCTATGCACATATATTTAATCTTCGTTAGTAGTTTAAAGTTCCTTGAAAATGCAGAATGGTTCTAAGTTACCTCTATATTCTTTACTAATTCAACTGTAGTATCATGTACTGGGGTGCTGAATAAAGTTAGCTGGATGAAGGAATCAAAGATCTTATAAAGCTTGTCATGCTTTTGTGGAACTTTCCTACTTTTCCTTCTATTCTGTGGCTTGCTATTTGACCACTAACCATTTATTAGTATCTATTAAACCATGGGTCTGGAAAATAAAAAGAGATAACATACAAAACAGTTCTTTTGGAACTTGTTAGTTTCTCCTTATTACTCTTTATCAGTTACTAGAAAACAAAAACCTTTGGCTGTACAATTTGTCCAACAATAAAGTATATTTTGTTTTGGTTTTTCCCCCCACCAACTTAATAAACAGTCTAGATTTCATAATAAAGCAAAGAACAGATAAAAGAAAGGTATAAGGGAAATTTTCTCTATAGAAAATGAAGTAAGATATTCAAGAATTCGTAAACAACCAATTCACCACTGCCTTAATCGTCATAGAGGATTTTCAAACAGAGACATTTTAATATATATAATTGGGACATTAGTTTCATAAAGTCGGTGGTTCCATATCATTTTAAGTTAAAATAACCATGTTTCTTTAAAGAGCAGTCTTTCAACTATGCGGTGGCATGGCTATTTGGTTATCAGTCCTGTTTGTGGTCAAACCTAGTGTCTTTCTGAAGGGACATTGCCAGTGAACACCCCTCACATCAAGTCAGCCTTTGTTGCACTGTTAAAATACCTGTGGACACGAAGATTTCAGCTCATAAAGGGCAGAAGTTAAAGGTCTGTGTGAGGAATTCTAGGTTTCATAATATGATGTATATGGCATTAAATTTAGCAATACATTCCAACAGATCATAGCACTTCCCGATTGGACTGGACAAATCATCAAATCATTAAGAATGAGCTAAAATTAGCTTTTCTACACAGGGAGCACAGTGTAGTGGTTAATAATAATAGCAGTTTTGAAATAGGATAATTGGAGAAGGGTTTATTTTTTGAAAGGGTGAATGACACAGGTGTGGGTAGAGTGTAGCAAGAAAATGAGGACTAGCACAACAAGAATTCAGAGCTGGTAGCAGTGAAGTGGTAACCCGTCCTGCTCCGAAGGGTAGAGAGGAGAAGAATTTGTGGGTTTCTGAATGAAAGTGATGTAGAACAGCTGCCATTAGAAAAGCATGACTTTTGTTTAAGGTACACAGCCAACCCAAGGTGACTTCAAACAGGAAACAGAAAATAAATACCTTGACCTCATTGTCCCTCCTACTGTTAACATACCTGAAACTCCCAAGTAAAAGACTTCAACAGAAACCAGGGTGTTCTAGGCACTATTCTAAAGGCTTCAAGTATGACAAGTTACCCAACCTAGCTGCACCTCAGTTTCCTCACCCGTAAATGCTAGTAAGAATAGTAACTACTTTTTAGTTTACAAGCAGTATAAAGATTAGGAAGAAAAAAAAATGAAGCAGCACTTTTAACAGCCTATGGAATACAGTAAGGGAAGGTTACCTGTTATTAGTGGATTTTACAAAGGGGGCTATTTTGTCAGAACGTGCAGCAAATATAAAAGCCACAAAATGATTCTTTCCAAGTTTTAGATACTAATATATCTCTCTACATTACTCTGTATTATAAGACCAGGAAAACTGAGTAAAATTCTTTCTTTAATTTGTTTAATTTAATTTCATTTTCCTTAGAATAACATTTACATGAAAGGCCCAAATGTTGCCATAACTATATTCAAAATTAGAATTACAGAAATGTGAATTTCAAATCCAAGAAAGATTCAGGAATGACATCTCCATACCCAGATGTCAGTGAACCTTCAGGATACAGCAGTCTTTCCTTGGGAACATAGTTCACTGCCAAAGGGAAAAACTAAAGCAGATTTGGGTAAAAAAAAAAAAACTCATGAGTGGTATGTTACCCAAAAAATAATGACTTTGATGATGAAAATAAACATTTGTAAAGCAACAGATTAAAAACTTGAGAATTCAAAAATAATCTCATGCCTCAAACATAGAAAGCCCATGCCTCCAAATGGTTTTCCCATATGCAATAGCCAGGCCTGCTATTTGCTCTTTGCATTACTGGATACTCTGCAACCTCAAATCTTGACTTCTATGTTACTTTTTTGTATCTTTCATAATCTATCAAAAATAAACTCCTGATTTTAAATCACACACACATAAACACCACATACCCTACCCTTTATTTTCTTTCATATTATTATTTACTTTCCTTTATATCATTCTTTTCCACTAAAAAAATTTATTTATTTGCTTGCTTAGCTCTTTTTGTATATCTTTCTTATTGGATTATAAATTCCTTGGGTGGCTCAGTGAAATTTGTCTCACTCATTTGTATAAACTCTTCACCCTGTGCACAAACAGTATATAAATCATCTTACACATAAGTGAACAATTATGTTTTTAATTTTTGAAACAATAATGAATCATACTCAGTAATTCCATTTTCTGACAGTTGGTCAACCCTTCCCATATTTAAACTTTAACCCATTTCCAAAGAAAGGATGTTAAAACTGGTGGTCCATTCTGTGTTCTCATGGAGCCCTGGCATGAAGTTTTGGATAATGAATGATGGTGGCCTGACAGCAAATCCTCCCTGTTCCATTTTAACAAACACAGTATATAAAAATTTAAAATTAAAAAAAAAAAATTGCCCCTTGAAATGCATGAATCAATATTGAAAGAATGACCTAAAGAACAAAGTGTCTGGTAAATTTACTATATATAGTGATATATCATATATAGATGGCATACACATATATGACTTATAGTGTATATGTTTCATATACTCGTATGTATATGTATGTGTATATATAGAAATATAAACATAGACATAGTAGGTTAATATGAAGAGAAATCTCCTTTAAATGGGCACAGCACTTAGAAATTCAAAACAGAATAAAAAGAAGAAATCACTAATTCCAAATAATAAAGGTTATTGACAAGTCAATGTAACAGAATGAAAACAGGTTTGGAAGAAGGTAGTATGAAGCTGATATGTCAGTTTCTTATTCTTTCACCAATAAGAATGTGTCTTTATTTTTTAAATCCCCTAGTTACTTTCTATCACCTAAGTTCTCTACATCTTGCTCAATTTGAATAATATGAATAAGTACTCAGGACTATCTCAAAGTATTATTTATCTTTTATAAGTGTTAATTCAAAAGCAAAGTACAAAAATTATTACTGAATATTTAAGGTCATTCTATTCAGTCTCTGTAATAGTATTGTTTTTGACTTGGAGTTACAGAACTTTTTTTCTCAAAAATAATATATTTTAAGAAAATATTTTCCACTTTGGAACATATTTTCATTTATAGTAGACAGGTTAAATCTTTTTTTTTTATTTTCTATGTTTTAAGTTTTTTTGTATAATTGAAAGTATATTTTATGGAATGAGCTTAGCTAATCTTACCATCATATTGTATTATTCTATCAAAGACCAAAAAGCAAATATGTCTTGAAATGACACATGAATTCCTGAGAAACAACATGATATCATGTATTATTGAAGAAGAACAGTACTGAGAATTCAAAGAAACCAATGACTAAGTTTTTAAAGTTAATATTTGTCCATGTATAGTTGAAATGAAAATGTGCAGGACATAGAAAGATAACCTTTTAAACAATCATTTCAGAAATAAACTCAAAATACCAGAGATGATGCATCTCTCAAAGCATAAAGCTTTCCTTGAATTCATGTCTATATCCGACCTTCTTAATATTGCTCTTCTACAACATCATGTCTCTCTACAACCATTTAGTTATGACTCAGTGCCTTATTTACTTCACTGATTGTATTCAGCCCACACAAATCATCAGAAAGCTTTAATTTGGTCTCCACAGGCTTTCTTTACTTCCCAGAAATGGTAACAAGGTATTTTAAATCCTCTCAACCCTAAGTACACGTTTTGCAACATCACTACTATTTGCCAAATAAATTACACTACAAGTATAATTCTCATCTTCCTCTGCTGACTAGCAGAACTAGCCCAGGAAGTGGGAGGGGTGGTGGAGGGGGGGAGCAGAGGCATTTAATTTCTGTATTTTTACAACCCTAGCATTCAGCATCTTGATAAGGAAAGACTCAACTGGGAGTAAAAAAAGATGCTAACCAGGCAGATAATAAGGTTACTCTAATCAGTGGTATCCATGGGAACCACCAATATATATGGTAGAAGGTATTTGGGAAGGTAAGGCCAGGGAGCAATAGAATTTACTGACAAACACATGCAATGGTACTAAATCATCATATACTCCACTATTAACATGTTTTTAGATTAGAAGAGAAACCTACATATGATAATTACAACCCCATAAAATCATCATATAATAATCACATAGTCATAGTAGTCCCAGGGAATATGTATTTAGCCCAATTCTACATATGAAGAAACTGAAGTTCAGAGACATTAGGTGTGCTTAGGATCCCAAAGATAACAAGAGATGGAGCAGAATTCAAATAAAGGCAGATTTATTGAATTCCATGACACACACACTTTATTTCCATGTTTTTTTTTTCCCCCAAGAAAAACAAATGGGATCAAATTTAAGACATATACTCTTTGAAATGTAGATATGCTAAGTGCATACAATACAATATTGAGAATCAAGCATTAAAAGGGCATTGAATGAGTTTAGAAGAGCACTATAGTGGCAAGGAAAAGGAGCCATACAGGTCAGGACCTAATACATGGTAATAAAGGTCTATCTAACCATGGAAGACTACAGGCAGCCAGTGGAAAGCACAGTCTTTTGCTGAGTAATAGCTCAAGGCTGAATGCTTACAAGCACCCAAAAAGTACTTGCTGATTCATTCTCTTCTTTTCCCAGAATATGCAACTTCCTAGTGTACATTGGTTTTGTGTATGTTCCTTTCAAAAGGAGTGTTTCAGTGATAATTCTTTTGAAAAATACAAGGAAATTGAACAAAATATTGCATGATTACTAAAAGACCACACATAGTTCGTTTCCCATAAACCTCACATAACACTTGCCAAGGACATGCAAAAATAGGTGTTAAATATTAAAATAATTAAAATCCAGGTCTTTTTTTGTTCTAAATTTAAGCAAGTAGACTGTAACATTTGAAACACTGATAGCAGTAATACAGGTAATAGTTTAAAAATTCTGCATATAGTAAAGTCATCTTTAATGTGAACTTAAACTATTTTTATGACTACACAATGGACTCTCATAACAACTATAGGATGTAGGTAAGTGTGGTTTTTAATCTAATAAACTATATATTCAGAGGTACTTTAAGACAGATAGGTGAATCTTTTACCAAGTCAGTATCATAAAAGACCGATTAAAAACTGAATTATGCTGCCATAAGCATGCTGAAAAGGCTGAATGAGAAGAAAGTGGTCTGCTATTACCATGTGAAAAATACTTGGTAGGAAGAAAGAACACTTAGCCAACAACAAAAGAATAAATCTTTACTCTGCTAAACACAGCTTACATAGAAAGCTGTTAAAGCTTCTTCTAAATAAAACAAGATCCAGAGCATCACATATTGCTAAAATATATATTTTATGAGGTAACTTACACAAGAGTACACAATTGTAGATATGGAGGTAAAAGACTTCAAAGCAAAAAGGCTATAAAATTATGATATAGAGGTCTATAACATCTGAATTTCAATCTATCCACAGTATCAGAGACTTGTTACTTTAACAGCATAATGCTGAATTAGATAAGGGAAAGGTTTACTGGTACAAGAGCACAATAATAAATCACAGAAAACAAAGATTAAGCCATACAATTTGTATCTTCATTAACTTTAAGTTAGAAAACAATGAATTACCTTAAGAAAGATACTCACTCTCTTTTCCAAAAAGTAAGTATTTTTTAAAAGGTAAAATATCTTGTTCCTTTTTACAATTAACATCATTAAAAAGATAAGTTATAGGTAGAAGGCATAATGACTGGTCATGCTCTAAAAATCCACAGCCCTTCCCAAGTACATTTTTAAAGCTTCCTGCAGTTATAACGCTGTGTCCTATATTTCCTTTTTAATCTCCTATTATGGCTGGCCCAATCTTGGAACACTACTAAGCATTTAAAAAGTACTTGGATAAATTGATTTTACTGAGTACTTTTGAAATTAGATTCCAAACATATTTTAATTCTTCTTGACAGGCAATTCTTCAATGAAAAGGGTTACTGAGATGCTTAAAAGAATGCATGCTGCTCTTGTCCCTAACAGATATAGAATTCTTTATACTTTAATACTACATTGATTGTGGGTACAAAAGATGACACAAGAGGAAGATTCTGATTCCAGATCTTATTAGCCAGTCCTTAGAATATGGCAGGTAGAAAGGAGAAGTGATCCTGGGGTTGACAGTGGGATTGCTAAATATCCCAGATTCATGGAGGGAAGAAGACGGTCCAGCCAGCCAGTGAATGGACATCCCAAATCCCTCCTTTTGTGTGGGTCTTTGGAAATGACCAGTCAACTGCAGTAGCTCTTCCTTCCACCCCTTCACACAAATGGCTGGGCACTAGTTACACTGAGCACTGGGCCTGGAGACTGGGATTCAAAGCACAACACTTGCTTTGATGTGGGAAGGAAAGGTGGAATGAAAAAAATGAATAAATAAATGACTGAATGAGCAGAATTATACCTGCATGATGTTTGGGTTTTATTTCTTGGCCCCCTGGACCCACCAATCCTCAAGTTCAGTTTATTGTCAGGCAACTGAGAAAGTAAGCTGGAATTGAGCTATCAAAATTGGTCCAAGAAAACATAGGCTGAAGAGCCATACACACTGCAGTCCTATCCTAGAAAAGTTGCAGAATCCAATATAAACATTTCCAAATTAGCAGACTTTTATCACAGAAAATATGTCCTATTAAAGCTGAGAAGAATATAAATTATGAGACTAAGCCCTTCAATAAAGCATCATATAGAACAACCACATAAATCATTTTTTTACATTTACATACTCTTTGAACAAGACTACTCAGATTTAGCCTATGGCACCAGAAATATTCACAGAGAATGGCTATGTGTTCTGGAGAAGTGCATACTCCTAGGCAGACTTTCTTACAATTCTGTTCTCCCGGTATCTCTTTTACATACATGATACAGATGCATGTGTCTTTTATTTATAGCTAAAAGAAATAAGACAAATTCCATAAGCTATAAATAAAAGCAACCACATTATTTTACACTTAATTTTATTTTGGAAGATATATGAGGCATATCTAACTGAAACCATCACTGTATTAAAGTAATATGTTTATTTTTTACAAAAGACTTTTGGGAGCAAACAATATTCATGTTGGATATACAAAGGAGTAATTTGAAGGCGGACCAGGTGGAAACTCAGATGATGAACAGTCTTAACCATTACTGTTTTTAAATTAAAAAGTTTTTATAACTATATTATTTATGGTTTGTGATAAAGTATAAGTAAGAATAATTACAATAGGTGCCACTTTTTCTTTCAAATAGTATCATTTGTGACTCTATAGCATAATTCTGTCCTTAAACTTTTCTTACTATGCATTTCACCTTTAGGTGTTCTTCTAGTAAGAACAAATATTTTAAAAGGTTTTAACTGTATTTTGCCATTCAATATCAACACATGGTGCTTTACAGCATTCCGGATATATCCAATGAATGCAAGAGTTATGCACAAATTCTTATTTCTGCGTACAACTTCCTATGTGAACATTTTTATAAATGCACTCCCCTTGTTTTCCCCTGACCTTGTTTTCTTGGAAATCCCCACCCCTCATGGACCAAAGTGGTGTCAGCCTCAACTAGAAGCCAACAATATAAACAATTGCTATTGCTTTCAGTAGAGAAAATCAGTGTCTTTCACACCACACACTTGTTCATCTATGTTTTATGCAGTTTATAGATGACACAGAGACAACAATTCATAACAGAAGAGTAAGGAGAGTAATCTGGTAACAGCTGCACTGATCCAGGTCAACTAAATCTGCAAGAGCTGTGTCTGGATCGTGGTAATAGGAATGAGTTCTTTATGTTGTGGTGAATGGTTGGATGAGATGGCAGGACCAAGGACAGGTGTCATATACCCTCTTAATTTATTTTTGAAGTAGGCCACCGAAAAACATGGAGGCAATTTCAGCAAGTTCAGTTTTGTCTAAAGAGTAAGTAAATAATTATCATTTCTAGAATGCTAAATTTCTAAATCTGGAAATGCATTCTACAGAGTCATGAAACGTTCTATCTATAGAGATGAAACTAGTCTTAAAAATATATCATGTTTGATTTTTTTTCATTATTTATAAATGAGAAAAACAAGGATGAAGGAGCAAGAGTGATTTGTGTAATCAACTGGTGTTGATCATCTAGATTGGAAGATTTCTACTATTCCATGCTATCTAAAACCCATGAACTTTAGTATCAAAACATATAAATCTGCTACAATTTTCTATTCTCTAGAATACTTATTGAAGTCCTAGAATGCAGTGTGTGTTCCCTCTCATGTCCATATGGTTAACAGATGTAGCAAGGATGTAGCAAGGAAAGTAGGCCAGTGGTCTGAAGGTCATGGCTTAGTTCTTTCTCTTGCTACACACTTGTACTGTGTAGGAGAATAACTTAACCACTCTGCTCTCAATTACTTCATCTATTTGGGAAAAACATTCAAGTAGTTTTATATAATTGTCCACCTCTGCCATTTTCAAGATTTTCAAAAATAACCCATGTGATTCCTGCCTACCATGACAAAAATAATCCTGAGTTAAGCTATGAAAAATTGTTTGCCCCCAGTTAACACTCTACAACACAAAGGACAAAATATGAATAAGAGTTTATCAACAAATACATTCAAAAGGAAGGAAAAATAATTGCTAAAATAGGTTGTTTAATTCCAGACTACTTTTCTAAAAGCAGGAATTTATTTTCTACTGTTCATTTACCTAAAAGTGCTGAGATTAATGTTACAGGCTAATGATAAAGATAATAGATATAATCACTGATCTTGAGAAAGGATTATTGATACTGTGTTATCACCAAGATATCTTCTTCTATAAACTCACTATAAAAATAATTATTAAATATTATTATTAAAAATAATTATTACTATGTAAAACTCACTGTAACCAAAGCCACAAAGGTGCATTTTAATAGCACCAATATTCTAATAATATTTAAGTGTTCATAGGCTGTTTATCTTTAAATCCTTCTCCCGTTAAATGCTGATAGTAGAAAGATAAAGTAAACAAAAAAATTAAATTTTTAAAAATAAAAATCAGCTCTTAAATATGGCTGGTTGGAAGAAATTCTAACAATAAAATAAGTTGAGGATTTTGGATTGTTAGATTTCTTCTTTATTATTACCAAATCCCTATATCCTTGATGGTGATGTTTGTTCAAGGATCAGACTTCCAAATTCAAACAAATAAAAAAAAAAAATGCAAAACCATGAATTTCTTACAAGTTCATCACTAGTGGTAATGTGTAAATGACCAGTAATAAACATATCATTGAATCTGTTGTCCTTCTTTAGAATGTAAAAAAACAAAATAAGCTGATTTAAAACCTTCTGGGTTATAGATTTTAATGGTATTGCAGCAACGATAGGATCATAGAAAAATTGACCATCCTTGATGGCACAATGAGGTTTTCTCCTAAATTACTTTCTCAAAACATTTTAGAAAATACCCAAATTATTTCTTGTTCTTTTTCAATTGAATATTTTACTTTTTTCAGACCAATTACAGAAAGAACTCTAGAATTATTTTCATTTCTAAAATTAGCCAACATCTTTCTTTATATTGAATGTGGAAACATATTAGCTCCAGGGCTTCCTAGAACTTATTTCAGGTTCATTACCCAGAGCAGACTATCAAAATAACTGGTCCAGAATATCCTGTTAGCATCAGAAACTATCAGACAAACTATCAAGCTCTTTCTTCTTTCTTGACAAATATCTAGTGGTCTCTGTCTCTGAAACTTAAAACTTATTTCCTTTCTCAATTTGCTTTCAGTGCCACAAATTCTTTCAAGGAACAGTAGTTCTTTTTGAGAGATATTTTTGCTTCCGGAATTGAGCTGACCTCAGAATGGCTACACCAAGCAATATGTGAACAGATTAATTGTGGTATTTTAAAAATTCTTTGCTTTTCAAATTATAGTCTAAAGAAGGTGTGATGGACATATTTTTCAGACTTTGTAATTCCCTTCTACCCATTGTGTTGTCTTCATTTCCTTATTGCCACACTTTTCAAAGTGCATTTTTAAAAGGAATGGATATTTTAGCATGTCTTCAAAGTTAACTTACAGTTATTAATATGTAATCAGAGGAAAACCACAAAAATAAATCTGTCCTCATTTTTTTCCTGCACTCATTCCAGTCATTAAAACTAAGAGTTGAATAAGTAATATTCTTTTACATTATTGGGCTTTCCTCAAATTCTACTTTATTATTTTGCATATTGCTTTATGAATTATAATATTAATTTAGACTGTTTTTAAATGTTTCAATAGAAAATTTGCCAATGTATACAGTTATGCAGATCCCAAATTCCCATAACAATTCTGATTTTAAAATATAAATAACTAGATGTTTTTATTAAACTTTTTAAATTGGTATGTACTTAGTAGCATTAAAATTCTCTATTAATATAAACACCATACTTTTTGCAAAAACATTTTACTAAAACACTTCTATTTATTTCATTGAAATAATATTTCTTCACTCCATCAAATTATTAAGAAGGAAAATCTATTAGCTCACTAATCATTCTACCTGTTCTCTTACTGACACAAATAAACATAAATAAGCTTCAATAAGTAGCCAATGTTATTGGTCAAGAGCATATTCCAATAAAGGTTACCTGTACATCATGCAGATGCAACATTAGATGAAAAGCATTTTCATCTTTATATTTTCAAAAATATTTATATTTATTTCCCTTACCCTTTCAATATTTGTCTTTAAAACTTTCCTGCCAAACTTTAGTACTTTAATATCTTGTCCATCTTTTCTTCTGCCAAATCTTCTTTAAGTTTTTTGATGAAACAAGCTCTTCATTTGACTAAATTTTGTACTGGTATCTTTAGTCTAAATATATTGTCACAATAAAATATAACCTAGATTAGCAGAAAATAGTTTCATGAACAATGAGCACTTTGCCAATCAAAAGGCCATTTCATTAGAATAATAACATCAAAAATAAAATTTGATTATTCTTATACCCTTCAATCAAAACTTTCATACACAAAAATGATCATTCCAATATAATAAAAATATTTGTATTTATATGATTGGTACCTATGAAAAATGTTAATTCACTCAAATATAATGAGAGAATGGAGGCAAATGCTTTTAATATTTGGCATATTATGTTAGGATGCCAGTGTAAAAAGTCTGATTTGCATGTAGTGCCTACAGGTTTTCTTTCTACCAATGCATTTGTTATGAATACACTGAAATATGTCATCACATGTTGTAACAACACTCAAGGTGGCCCTTATCTCAAAAAAGTCAAAGCTAAACATTTAGATAGAAAGTCACAGTTTTAAGGAATGTTTAATTTACACTACAGTTATAAAATATTATAAAGATTTCCTGTAAATTTCTACATTCATTTTCACATATACTTCAATTAAAACAACTTTCCACACTCTGCCTTTTCAGTAGTGGAATTCAGGATCAACATCTATCACAAAACAGCACTGTTGAAGTAAAGCAATGCAGTAAAGATGCAAAAATGATATCCAGGTTGATGGCTTTAACAAATCTAATTCTATTGCCATTTGAATTGAACCAAAATACAAATAAAATAAAAACTGGACTGCTGCTCGACCTTACCTTCTTGAACGGCTTGAAAAGGATTGCTTCCATCAACAAAAGTCACTGAAAATGTGATTTTCTCAGTCTGTAAAATCTCCTCATTCTGGTTGAGGTCACCAACTGCTGTGCGAAACACCTCATCATCCTTTTTGGCAGATTCATCAAAAATTGCTCCTAGAAAGAAGTGAGTGTTGCCATTAAACAATAACATAAATATTCTGCCTTGCTCTCTGGAAATATGCCAAAGAGACTTAAATATTTGAAAAATGTATATTTTCCCTTAAAGCATGCACTTTATTTATTACTGAAGCACACTGTACAGGAAGCAATGTGATAGCTAGGTAGGCATGTGGTTACTTCTTCCAAATGGAAATGAGGAATAGTACATCACACTATGATTTCAGGAAGAGCTTTAGTAAGATAATATAATCAGTCCAAGAATCTTCTGCAGAACGAAGTAGCTAACACATTAGACATCTCATATCATAATATCTTTAGGAGTTCATAGTCTCAGGAATAGTTTTCTGAATAATAGGAGAAAAAATCAGGAAACTTTCTGAGATCCATTCACACAATGTGCAGGGATCAGACTTCTATTGTGATCTTAATTTATTTTTCATTATTCTTTTTACTTCCTTCCTTTCTTTTTATCTTGAACAAGGGTTTCAGTATTTAATGGTAGTAAATTCAATAACATTTATAGAAAATTTAGGCACATACAAACCTCTGAGCCGAGGTAATTTAAGAAGTAATTTCTAAAGAATTAACAAAAATCCTGGTGGATATTATGGCCTTTTTCACTCACATACAATAATAATGATCATAAGAGTTATGGCTAACTTCTGTCTGAATGATTCCCAGTCAGCAGGGTGTATCTTAAACATACCAGTGCTAGGAGTAAACGGATTTCAAATTCTGACTGCAGTATATGACCTTGAACACGGGATTCAAATTCTAAGCCCCATATTCATCATTTGTAAAATCTAATAATAATCTGTAAGGATTATTAACTGCTTTAAATAAACTTATCCATGTAAAATGTAAATAAAGAGGAGGAGTCAAGATTTTGGAGAATTAGCAGGCTGAGACTACTTCAGGTAGCGGGAGATCAGCTAGATAGCTTATCTAAAGATTGCAAACACCGACAAATCCAAGGGGAGATCGAAGAGAAGAAGAACAGCAATTCTAGAAACAGAAAATCAACCACTTTATGAAAGGTAGGACGGGCAGAGAAGTGAATCCAAAGCGACGGGAAGATAGACCGCGGGGGGAGGGGCCGGCTCCCGGCAAGCGGCGGAGCAACGGAGCACAAAATCAGGACTTTTAAGTCTGTTCCACTGAGGGACATCGCTCCAGAGGCTTAACAGGGGTGAAGCCCATGCGGGGTCAGCGTGGCCTCAGGTCACGCAGGGTCACAGAAGGATCGGGGGTGTCTGAGTGTTGCAGAGCTTACAGGTATTAGAACAGGGAAGCCGGCTACAGAGACAGAGCCGAGGAGTGAGCTTTAAACTTGGGGTTACCTTGAACCGGTCACAGGCTTGGTCAGCTTGGATCGGGGCCAGAGGCCAGGGGGACGGGAGTAATCGGGCGCTATTCTCTGAGGGCGCACTGAGGAGTGGGGCCCCGAGCTCTCAGGTGCTCCGGGCCGGGGACTGGGAGGCCGCCATCTTCATTCCCGTCCTCTGGAACTCTACGGAAAGCGCTCAGGGAACAAAAGCTCCCAAAAGCAAAACCGAGCGGATTACTCAGCCCGGCCCCTGGTAAGGGCAGTGCAATTCTGCCTGGGGCAAAGACACTCGAGAATCAACATAACAGGCCCCTCCCCCAGAAGATCAACAAGAAATCCAGCCAGGACCAAGTTCACCTACCAAGGAGTGCAGTTTCAATACCAAGGAGAGCAGCGGAATTCCAGAGGAGGGGAAAGCAAAGCACAGAACTCATGACTTTCTCCTCATGATTCTTTAGTCTTGCAGTTAATTTAATTTTTTTCTTTTTCAATTTTTTTTCTCTTCTTCTGCTAATTTTTTTTAACTTTTACCCTTTTTTTTATTAACATTTTTTAACTAGTTTATCTAATATATATATATATTTTTTCCTTTTCATATTTTTTCTTTACTCGTTTTCTTCTTTTAATTGTTTCATTTTGTTTTTTTTTTCTTTCTGAACCTCTTTTTATCCCCTTTCTCCCCCCTCACGATTTGGGATCTCTTCTGATTTGGTTAAAGCATATTTTCCTGGGGTTGTTGCCACCCTTTTAGTATTATACTTGATAGTTCATATACTCTCATCTGGACAAAATGACAAGGTGGAAAAATTCACCACAAAAAAAAAAAAACAAAAAAACAAGAGGCAGTACCAAAGGCTAGGGACCTAATCAATAGAGACATTGGTAATACGTCAGATCTAGAGTTCAGAATGACGATTCTCGAGGTTCTAGCCGGGCTCAAAAAAGGCATGGAAGATATTAGAGAAACCCTCTCAGGAGATATAAAAGCCCTTTCTGGAGAAATAAAAGAACTAAAATCTACCAAAGTTGAAATAAAAAAAGCTATTAATGAGGTGCAATCAAAAATGGAGGCTCTAACAGCTAGGATAAATGAGGCAGAAGAAAAAATTAGCGATATAGAAGACCAAATGACAGAGAATAAAGAAGCTGAGCAAAAGAGGGAAAAACAGCTACTGGACCACGAGGGGAGAATTCAAGAGATAAGTGACACCATAAGACAAAACAACATTAGAATAATTGGGATTCCAGAAGAAGAAGAAAGAGAGAGGGGAGCAGAAGGTATATTGGAGAGAATTATTGGAGAGAATTTCCCCAATATGGCAAAGGGAACAAGCATCAAAATCTAGGAGGTACAGAGAACCACCCTCAAAATCAATAAGAATAGGTCCATACCCCGTCACCTATATCCAGCTAGGCTATCATTGAAAATAGAAGGAGAGATTAAAAGCTTCCAGGACAAACAAAAACTGAAAGAATTTGCAAACAACAAACCAGCTCTACAGGAAATATTGAATGCGGTCCTCAAAACAAAAAGAAAGCCTAAAAGTTGTAGATCAGAAAGGAACAAAGACAATATACAGTAACAGTCACCTTACAGGCAAAACAATGGCATTAAATTCATATCTCTCAATAGTTACCCTGAATGTTAATGGGCTAAATGCCCCAATCAAAAGACACAGGGTATCAGAATGGATAAAAAAACAAAACCCATCTATATGTTGCCTACAAGAAACTCATTTAAACCCGAAGACACCTCCAGATTTAAAGAGGGGGGGGGAACAATTTACCATGCTAATGGACATCAGAAGAAAGCAGGAGTGGCAATCCTTACATCAGATCAATTAGATTTTAAGCCAAAGACTATAATAAAAGATGAGGAAGGACACTATATCATACTCAAAGGGCCTGTCCAACAAGAAGATCTAACAATTTTAAATATCTATGCCCCTAACATGGGAGCAGCCAACTAAATAAACCAATTAATAACAAAATCAAAGAAACACATCAACAATGATACAATAATAGTAGGGGACTTAAAACACTCCCCTCACTGAGATGGACAGATCATCCAAGCAAAAGATCAACAAGGAAATAAAGGCCTTAAATGACACACTGGAACAGATGGACATCACAGATATATTCAGAACATTTCATCTCAAAGCAACAGATACACATTCTTCTCTAGTGCACGTGGAACATTCTCCAGAATAGATCACAACCTTGGTCCTAAATCAGGTCTCAACCGGTATCAAAAGTTTGGGATCATTCCCTGCATATTTTCAGACCACAATGCTCTGAAGCTAGAACTCAATCACAAGAGGAAATTTGGAAAGAACCCAAATACATGGAGACTAAACAGCATCCTTCTAAAGAATGAGTGGGTCAACCCGGAAATTAAAGAAGAATTGAAAAAATTCATGGAAACAAATGATAATGAAAACACAACGGTTCAAAATCTGTGGGACACAACAAAGGCAGTCCTGAGAGGGAAATATATAGCGGTACAAGCCTTTCTCAAGAAACAAGAAAGGTCTCAGGTACACAACCTAACCCTACACCTAAAGGAGCTGGAGAAAGAACAAGAAAGAAACCCTAA
>PJEN01019838.1:0-28308 GCA_004024605.1 Pteronura brasiliensis
GACAGGACCCATCCATATGCCGTCTACAGGAGACACATCTGGATCCTAAAGATACATCCAGACTGAAAGTGAAGGGATGGAAAAGCATCTTTCATGCCAATGGGTCTCAAAAGAAAGCTGTAGTGATTCTCATACCGGATAAATTAGATTTTAAGCTAAAGACTGTAGTCAGAGATATGGAAGGACACTGCATCATTCTAAAAGAGTCTATCCACCAAGAAGATCTAGCAATTTTAAATATTTATGCCCCCATTATAGGAGCAGCCAACGACATAAGCCAATTGTCAATCAAAATAAAGAGTCATATTGATGTGAATACATTAATTGTAGGGGATCTTAACATGCCACTCACAGTAATAGATCATCCAAGCCAAAAATCAATAAAGAAACAAGAGCATTGAATGACACATTGGACAGAGAACATAGGCAGTAACCTCTTCGGCATTGGCCACAGCAACATCTTTCAAGAAAGGTCTCCAAAGGCAAAGGAAACAAAAGTGAAAATGAACTTTTGGGACTTCATCAAGATCCACAGCTTCTGCATGGCAAAGGAAACCATCAACAAAACAAAGAGGAAACCCACACAATGGGAGGAGATATTCACAAATGACAGTACAGACAAAGGGCTGGTATGCAAGATCTATAACGATCTCCTCAAATTTAACACACACAAAAGAGATCATCATGTCAAGAAATGGGCAGAAGACATGAGCAGATACTTCTCCAAAGAAGACATAAAAATGGCTAACAGACACATGAAAAAATCATCATTATTAGCCATCAGGGAGATTCAAATCAAAACCACATTGAGATACCACCTTACACCAGTTAGAATGGCCAAAATTAACAAGACAGTAAATAACATGTGTTGGAGAGAATGTGGAGAAATGGGAACCCTCTTACGCTGTTGGTGGGAATGTAAGTTGGTACAGCCACTTTGGAGAACAGTGTGGAGATTCCTCAAGAAATTAAAAATAGAGCTTCCCTATGACCCTGCTTATAAAAACTCATTGCTTATTTACCCCAAGTATACAGATGTAGTGAAAAGAAGGGCCATCTGTACCCCAATGTTCATAGCAGCCATGGGCACAATCATGAAACTGTGGCAAGAGCCTAGATGCCCTTCAACAGATGAATGAATAAAGAAGATGTGGTCCATATATACAATGGACTATTACGCCTCCATAAGAAAGGATGAATACCCAACTTTGTATCAGCATGGACGGGATCAGAGGAGATTATTCTGAATGAAATAACTCAAGCATAGATAGTCAATTATAATATGTTTTCACTTACTTGTAGTGTATAAGGAATAACATGAAGGACATTAGGAAAATGAAAGGAAAAGTGAGTTGGGGAAATCAGAAGGGGAGATGCAGCACGAGAAGTTGTGGACTCTGAGAAACAAACTGAGGGTTTTGGAGGAAAGGGGTTTAGTGGGATAGGTGAGCCTGGTGGTGGGTATTATGGAGTGAACATATTGCATGGAGCACTGGTGTGGTGCATAAACAATTAATCTTGGAACACTGAAAAAAAATGAAGTTAAGGTAAAAAAAGAAGTAACATTCATTGGCCTTACTTTATGAATGAGGGAATTAAAAAAATATATATATGAACAAATGCATATTGTCCTCTCAAACATATGATGAAATAGTTGCTAATATCTGCCCAATTTGTTCTATAAATAAAGGATCTAAGCAAAATTAAAGGATGTAAGTTACAACTCAAGTTTTTAAATTAAGATGCAGCAAAGCCGGGATACCAACAAAGGAAGTTTTTTTAATCTTAAACAATAAGGCTTACGTCTCCATTATCCAGAAGAGGAAAGTAAATCCTTCTCAGATTAAAATTAATACTGGAGACATTTTCATCATTAGAGTCACCAGTAAAAAAAACTATTTACAAATAGATGTCTATCTGTTGGAACGTGTAAAGCATACTGCTCATCCTTAAACCAGGAAGAATCCTTTACCTCTTCCTTCCTCAAGATCACATGAACTTGGGATGATTTCCATTCACCCTTTTTTTTTTAAACTAATGTACCAGTTTTTTATTCTTCAAATCTACCTCCACTCCAATAAAAATGACACCTAAAATTTAATTAAAGTTTTATTTATTTAGCCAAATGTAAAAGCCTTTCACTTATGACACTGTTGGAGTAATGAGTACCGACCTTAACCTTGCACTATGAACAATAAATAAACTGCACAAAATACATGAGATACATCAGACATTAGGCAAATGGCATTGCAATAATGTGTTATCTGAGTGGGGAAAACAAATATTTAAATTCTATGGTTATTCTACTTACAGTCAACTTACTGGCGGAATTTTTAAAGATTTATTTATTTATTTGACAAAAGAGATCACAAGTAGGCAGAGAAGCAGGCAGAGAGAGAGGAGAAAGCAGGATCCCCACTGAGCAGAGAGCAAGATGCGGGGCTCAATCCCAGGATCCTGGGATCATGATCTGAGCTGAAGGCAGAGGCTTTAACCCACTGAGCCACCCAGGTGCCCCTGGAGGAAGTTTTTTTGACTGTGCAACAAAAATTGCAATGCAAAGAAGTCCTTCCTGAGGAGCTTGGGGGATCTTCAGGTACACTTTAGTCTGGATATTTGCAACAGGAAAACAAGATCCCCAAAATCTGGGTTTGAAAATCGGTGGAACTTAACTTATGGAGCTTTGAAAATCAACAAGGCTTAACTTCAGGAGAGATGGAAGGATATTGAAAACTGACTCCTCTCTATAGGGCCACACATGCTATATCTGTCACTCAGAAACCCAGTACAGACACAGCAGTTTCTCATAGAAGGAGACGTTTTGACTAAATTTAGGACATATGCTGGAGGGGGCAGAGATCTGTAGCAAATGTCTCGGGGAATGTAAATGTTGACAGACGCCATTTTTCTTGACTCCTACAGGTTAGTTGACTTGACACTGTCAGGAACCGATTTTAACATTCCATTTGCCTTGCTAGCACCATTTCCTTCCTCAGTATTCACCCCACCAAAATTCCCATGAAGTAGGCACAAATCCACAGCAGGCCTCAACTGACAACATGAAGTGGACAGCTTCAGCTTGGCAAGGCCACTCTCCAAAGCAAATCCTGCCATAGGAGTGGAGGCAGACCCACCCACGCACACACTTGCAACTGTTACAGTCAGGCTTCTCAGCCATCTGCACTGGCACCAATCTCACCAACAAGCCTATAAAAGATGCTTCTAGGCCTCTCAGCAAGCCATGCCATGGGCCAACCCAGCTAATGAATGTACCCACAGTTAATGAATGTACCCACAGTAGACATAGAGTAGCCAGCTGGATTGGGATCCAACCCTCCCAACATTGCACTCAAAGTAGGCATGGTCCAGCCACAAGAGGAGGGTACACACAGTTCACCAAAAAAGTACCTTTGGAATGCTTGGTTTTGGTGACCATTGAGATAGCACTATGGTACTCAATGGGATGCCTGCTACAACTAGACCACTACTTTTAAAACTAGGTTAATAACATGGGGAATTAGGAGAAGGCAGTTGGGGGAAATTGGAAGGGGAGGTGAACAATGAGAGACTATGGACTCTGAAAAACAATCTGAAGGGTTTGAAGAGGTGGGGGAGTGGGAGGTTGAGGGAACCAGGTGGTGGGTAATAGAGAGGGCACAGACTGCATGGAGCACTTGGGGTGGTACAAAAACAATGAATACTCTTATGCTGAAAATAAATATAAAAAATGATAATAATAAAAAAATATTTCAGTGTTCCAAGAATAAATAAAATATTTTTTTAAAAAGGCATGAACACTATGGTGCAGGTACCCCTTCTTTTCACTACATCTGTATCTTTGGGGTAAATACCTGGTAGTGCAATTCTTGGGTCATAGAGTAGCTCTATTTTTTTTAAGATTTTATTTATTTATTTGACAGAGAGTGATCACAAGTAGGCAGAGAGGCAGGCAGAGAGAAAGGATGAAGCAGGCTCCCCACTGAGCAGAGAGCCCAATGTGGGGCTCAATCCCACAACCCTGGGATCATGGCCTGAGCCAAAGGCAGAGGCTTTAACCCATTGAGCCACCCAGATGCCCTAAGCAGCTCTATTTTTAATGTCTTGAGAAACCTCCCTACTGTTATCCAGAGTGACTGTACCACCTTGCATTCCCACCAAGAATGTAACAGGGTTCCCCTTTCTCCACATCCTTGCCAAAATTTGTTGTTCCCTGTCTTGTTAGTTTTAGCCATTCTAACTGGTGTAAGGTGGTATCTCATTGCGATTTTGATTTGTATTTCCCTGATGGCTAGTGATGTTGGACATTTTTTCATGTAGCAAAAAGAAGGGGCACCTGCACCATAGTGCTCATAGCAGCAATGTCTACAATAGCCACACTGGGAAGGAGCCAAGATGTCCTTCCACAGATGAATAGATAAGAAGATATGTTTCATGTATACAATGGAATATTACTCAGCCATCAGAAAGGATGAATACCTACCATTTGAATTAACGTGGATGGAATTGGAGGGTATAATGCTAAGTGAAATAAGTCAAGAACAGAATGAAAATTATCATGTGGTTTCACTCATATATGGAATATAAGAAATAGTGCAGAGGACAAAGGGGAGGGGAGGAAAACCCAAATGGAAGTCATTAGAGTAGGTGACAAACCATGAGAAACTCTGGACTCTGGGAGACACACTGAGGGTTACAGGGCTAGGCAGGTGGATGGGGTAACTGGGTGATAGATATTAAGGAGGCATATTATGTGATGAGCACTGGGTGTTAGACACAACTAATGAATCATTGAACACTACATCAAAGATTAATGATGTACTATATGCTGGCTACCTGAACATAATTTAAATAAATAAGTAAATAAATAAATGTTATTTAACACAGTGTAATGTTACTTTCAGGTGTGCAAAATACTGATTCAAAACTTCCATTCCTTCACACATTTAAGTTGTGTTGTTTGTGTTTTTATAATGGTATATTATAATAGTTCTTTCAATATATTCTAGAAATAAAGATACTGAGATATACCATTTGGAAAAAGAAAAGACATGAAAATGAAAACACAACACAACTTTGGCACAGAGCCAAAACGGTTCTAAGATGAAGTTTATAACAATGCAGGCCCACCATAAAAAGCAAGAAAAAACTCCAATAAACAACCATACATTACACCCAACAGAACTAGGAAAAGAACAACAAATGAATCTAAAACCAGAATAAGGAAGGAAATAATGAGGATTAGGGGAAGGGAGGGAAAAATAATATTAGACAAAAGGAGAGAGGGAGACAAAGCATGAGATACTTTTAATTATAGGAAAAAAACTGAGGGTTGAAGCAGGGAAAGTGGGTGAGGGGATGAGGTAATTGGGCGATGGGCATTAAGGAGGGTATGTGATGTGATGTGATCAGCACTAGGTGTTATGTGGAACTGATGAATCACTGAACTTTACTTTTGAAACTAATGATACGCTGTATGTTAACTAATTAAATTTCAGTAAAATGAGAAAAATAACCATTTAAACCTGTATCCCTGTGCAACAGTGTTTAGGTTGTCTCTAGTGAACTTGCATGTTTCCATGCAGTGTATTCATTATGAGTACTTGAATTGTTTTTAAATATGTAGTTTTTCATTGAAAGGATATTGCATTTCTATATTTGAGTAAGATTTCACACATTGAAATGCTTTAAAATATGTATAAATTTGTTTCTGATATGCAAAATCATTTGGAAATACTTTTACAACATTTGATTTTACAGAATTCAAATTTCATACAGTATTAAAAACCTACACTGGGTGTGGTGCATAAACAGTGAATCTTGGAACACTGAAAAAATAAAATAAAATTTAAAAAATAACTACAATGAGATATCACCTCACTCCAGTCAGAATGGCTAAAATCAACAACATAAGAAACAACAGGTTTTGATGATGATATGAATGAAAAGGAACACTTGTGCACTTTTTGTGGAAATGCATATTGGTGCAAGCCTCTGGAAAACAGTATGGATGTTTCTGAAAAAATTAAAAATGGAAATATCCCATGATCCAGGCATGGTTTAAAATATAAACTAGTTTACAAAAGATCCAGTCCTTGAACTCTGCCACATGGTAGAGGAGCTGCTAGAACAATTTTCAGGTCAGAGTAGATGGTGAACAACATAGTTTACACTCCATTCCACCTTGAAACTGCAGATCAGTGCATGCTCTACACACCCTAACTGGCCTACTGCCTCAGTCAACCTTGAACCATTGGTCCATCCCAGCTCTAGCTGTCCTAGCAAGGTAACCACAAGAGTGGTGGAAATTGGAATACTACCAGTAAGCACACATTACAGCTGCAGACTTTTCACCAAGGTGACACAAGCACAAAGTACCCCAGAACACTCCAGGCCACACCACTTTACCATAAGAAAGCTTGCTAGGGCATTCTCAGAGGGCTCTGGGATCTTCTGGCTAATGCCTGGTTTAGATCTAGTTGCCCCCTCACAAGGTACCCCCTATGTTGAGTGTCCTAGAAATCCCAGGCCTATGACAACATCCATGTTAGCCACTTTGCCAGGACACTCTCTTATGTGGAACACCCTGGTATACCAACCTTAGTTCCTTCCTGGTTCAGTAAACCAGGGCATACCCTATGCTAAGCACGATACAACACCCTAGCTTGCACTCAATTTTGCTTCAAGTGTCTCACCAGGTCACCCTCAGTGTAGAGAGCTCCAGGATAACCTGGCTAGCAACCATTTCAGCATCAGCTGTCCTACAAGGGCACAGTTTGCATGGAGAGGACAAGGACCACACTTCCCCATGACCATTTTATAGAAACACTAATTCAAAGGGATACGTGCACCCTTATGTTTATAACAGCATTATTTACAATAGAAAAATATGGAAGCAGATCAAGTCTCCATTATTTGATGAATGGATAAAGAATATGTGGAGGATACACACACACACACAATATTATTCAGCCATAAAAAAGAATGAAATCTTGCCATTTAAAAAATATTTTATTTATTTATTTGACAGAGATCACAAGTAAGCAGAGAGGCAGGCAGAGGGAGAGGGGGTGAAGAAGGTTCCCTGCTGAGCAGGAAGCCCAATGCAGGGCTCAATCCCAGGACCCTGTGACGATGACCCAAGCGGAAAGCAGAGGCTTTAACCCACTGAGCCACCCAGGTGCCCCAAATCTTCCATTTTCAATGATACAGGTGGAGCTAGAGAATACTTTGCTCTGTGAAATAAGTCAGTCAGAGTAAGGCAAATACCATATGATTTTATTCATATGCAGAATTTAAGAAACAAAACGACCATATGGGGAAAAAAAAGAAAGAGAATGAGGTAAACCAAGAAACAGACTCTTAACTACAGAGAACAAAATGATGGTTACCAGAGGGGAGGTAGGTGGAGGGACGGGTTAAATAGTTGACATATATTAAGGAGTGTACTTGTGATGAGCACTGGGTGTTGATACAAGTATTGAATCACTATATTCTACACCTGAAACTATTACACTGTATGTTAACTAACTAGAATTTAAATAAAAAGTTAAAAAATCGCAATGGGATTTAACCTTCTAACTATCTGAATAGCTAAAATCACAAGGACAAGAAATATCAAGTCTCAACAAGGATGTGGAGAAAAAGAAACTTGTACACTATTGGGAATGCAAATTGATACAGCCACTTTGAAAACAGTATGGAGTTTCCTCAAAAAATAAAAATATAAATGTCATATGATTGAACAATTCCACTTCTGGGAATTTATGCAAAGAAAATTAAGACATGAATTTGAAAAGATATATGCATCCCTATGTTTATTGCAACATTATTTACACTAGCCAAGATATGGAAGCAACTTGAGTCCACTGATAGACAAATAAGTAAGGAAGATATGATCAATATATATATATTGGCCAGTATATATATATATATATATATATATATATATATATATATATATATAATATTATATATATTATGCAGCCATAAAAAGGACAAGATTGTGCCATTTGAGACAACACAGATAGACCTAGAGGGTATTGTGGTAAGTAAAACATATGTCTCAGAAAAACAAATACTTTATGGTTCCATTCATATTTGGATTCTTAAAAAAGTAAGCAAACAAAAAACAGAATCAGACTTGTAAACACATTTAATACATTGATATTGCCAGAGAGGAGTGTGGTGACAGATGGGAAAAATCGATGAAGGAGTGAGGGAGATACAGTCTTTCAGTTACGAAATGAATAAGTCATGGGACTAAGAGGCACTGCATAAGGAATATAATGAAAGATATTACAATGGCATTGTAATGGTGACAGATGGTAACTATTCTTGTGGTAAATATAGCATAATGTTTAAACTTATCATATCACTATGTTGTAAGTCTGAAACTGATATAGCATTGTGGATCAACTACACTAAAATAAAAAATATTAAAAAGACGTAAGTGGTGGAATGGATAACACATACAAAACAAAAACATAAAAAACCAAGACATATTTATAGACTGCCAATAAGAGGCTCACATCAGACACATAGAGACTGTAAGTGAAAAGATGGTAAAACAAAGAGCAAATGGAAATTAAAGAAAATAAAGCTGAGTAGCAACACTTATATCAGACAAAATAGACATTAAAACAAAGACTGTAACAAGAGACAAAAAAGGAATTACAATATGATAAAGGGATAATTTAACAAGAGGATAAAATAATTATACATATTTATGCATCCACCACTGGAACACCTAAATACATAAGGCAAACATCAATAATCACAGCAGTTCCTCCAACAGTTTATGAGAATGTACAGTTCTCTGAATCTTGATAAGAACTTGATGAAACCATGAATAAATAGCATAATTTTTTAAAGCTTCCATATGCACAGTAAAGAGAATTGACTTAAATAGAGATTAAACTTGGACTTTGGTATCATCAACTCAGTCATTAACATAGTAATTACTCAAGTAACATCCATTCAGATATATGTAGCCCAGACTATAGAATTTACATTCACATGATGACAGGACCTAGGAATACCTTGTTGAGCTGTATCTTTTCCACATACTACTCTATTCTCTGTTTAGAAAGTATGCATTTTGGGGAGGACAAGATGGCAGGGAAGTAGGAGGAGGCTCCTTTTCAACCTGTACCCTAAAGTGAGCTGATTACCTACCAAAGAACTCCGATCACCCATGAAATCAGCCTGAGATCAGAATTATACACATCTGGATCTCTACAGGGGCAGAAGACGCCAGTGGGAAGGTAAAGCGGAGTGGGAACGGTGGAGGACTGATATCAGAAGATAAACAAAAGGGTGAGGGAGCCACCAGAGGAGACCAGTTGGAAAGTAATACCCTTAATACGAGTGAGAGTGCCCTGCATCTGGGGACCAGCATTAACTTGGAGACTGGTTGAAAGCACTCCAAAAGAGCAAAGGATAGTGAGGGTGGGGAAATTGTGGGAATTGGGGTGGCTAGGGACAGGGGCTTAAGTCCCCGGTCCCAGGACAGCCTCCCCTGGCACTGAGCCAGAGAGAATGTGGCAGAGAAACCAGGTCTTGGTCCCTGAGTC
The DNA here is from genome assembly GCA_004024605.1 of Pteronura brasiliensis. Lineage (NCBI taxonomy): Eukaryota > Metazoa > Chordata > Mammalia > Carnivora > Mustelidae > Pteronura > Pteronura brasiliensis. Next base: position 9,573 of record PJEN01019838.1, read on the forward strand.
GCCAGCGTGCCGGAGATTGTGTGGGGTCTGGCTCCTGTGAGGGGATGGGAGCCATGCCAGATGGCAGAATGAGCGAGCCCTACTACAGAGCCTGAGATGCCTACGCCCCCCATCCTCCCCTGATAGAGGTACACAAAGGCCCAGCCAGCTCTCTTAGACCCGCGCCATTGTTTCAGAGCCTAAGAGGCGTGCCCCAAACTCTCCCCTGAGAGAGGTGCGGGAGGCCCAGCCTGGTGCTTTCGGACCTGAGCCCCGCTCTCAGAGCCTGAGACCCGTGCGTGCGACCTGCAGCCTCCCCTGAGAGAGGTGCATGCAAGCTAGGTGCTCTTAGACCCAGAAAGACCAGGCACTCCCAGCCCTGGCCAGCGGGAAAATCTCAATGTGCAATCGCTGCTTGGAACCTCTCTGGCGGTCTGGAGCTGCCCAGACAGCCACCACTGCTGCTGTGGTTTTGGGTACAAGCAGAAGATCCTGCGTCCCCAGGGACTGTGACTCCAAACCTGCTCTGCCAGTGGCCAAGGGGAAATTTATGTGGGCTCTGTGGCCAGACTGAGGCTTCTCTCTGAGAGGAAGGTCAGAGTGCAGTTTGCTTTCCTCTAAACCTACAAAAACCATCAAAAGCGATCAAGGCGAGAGGAAAAAATCAAAAAAGTGAACAAACATAAAAACCTCCAGAGAACAAAAGCCTGAAAAAACCGCTTTCCTCAGAGCCCACCCCCTTGAGGGGGGCGGGAGGAATTAACTCAGGAAACATCATTGACTGAAAACCCACGTGGCAGGCCCCTCCCCCAGAAAACCAACCAGGAGAGCAAAAAAAAAAAAAAAAAAAAAAAAAAAAAAAAAAAGACTACCACTATTTCATAGGACAACTTTTATTTTTAATTTATTCCCACTATTCTGGCTAATTTTTTTATATAGATAATTTTTTAACCTATTTACCATCACAGTGAGCTGTCCAGTACATCAAATTCCATAATAACCTTCTAACCTGAACTTTTTGATACATACACCTGTGTTTTTCTTTTGCATTTCTATTTTTTAAATTTCTTTTTTTTAAATTTTAGTTTAGTTTAGTCTAGTTTATTCCTTTTTTATTTTTATTTTCTAGTATTCATATAGAGTTAAACTTCAAAGTAATCCCCTTTCCCTAATCAATACTGCCCTTATAGGTAAACCAATTTTTAATCCCCCTTTAGACTAGGAAAGTTGAGTCCTTTGACAAAGATATCAAGATACATCCAGGAAGAGTCAAAACAACCTTCCTCGCACACACTGAGAATTTATAACCACTCTCCCATCTTTTTCTTCCACCAGTGTTTCTGTGTTTTTGTGTTTGTCCTGAGAGTATATAAATCTTACACTTGGGGTTCTTTTCGACAAGGTTCTTCCTTTATTTGCATATATATATATATATATATATACATATATATATATATTTCTCTTGTTATTAGTTTTATCAGTCTTTTTGTTTGTCTGTTTTTGTTTGTATACTTCATTAATCTTACCTTGGGGCCCATTTGGGCTGAACCTTCTCTTTTATCTTCCCTTTCTTTCCTGTCTCTCTCTCTCTCTTTCTCTTTTTCTTTTTCTTTTCTTTTTTCTCTTGTTTTGGTGGGGAATCCTGATTGCTCAGAAGTGTCCCAGGGTGCACCTTGACTGCACCATGGGTCGACACATCCAGCTACATCTGTTCAGTCATCTCACACCAAAATGACTAGGAGGAGGAATGCCCAACAAAAGAAAAATACAGAGGATGGGCCTTCTGCAACAGAGCTAATGGCTATCAACATAGACAATATGTCAGAAAGAGAATTCAGGCTAACAATTATCCAGGCAATAGCTAGGTTGGAGAAAGCCATGGATGACCAAACGGAATTGATTAGGGCTGAGCTGAAAGAGACCAGAGAGGATGTTCACAATCTTAAGGCAGAACTAAAAGCTATCAGGGATGAGGTTCACAATGCTCTCAATGAGTTCCAATCTAATCTAAATTCTCTCAAAGCTAGGGTAACTGAGACAGAAGATAGAATTAGTGATCTGGAGGACAAACAGATAGAAAAGATCAAGAGGAAGCCTGGAACAAACAGCTTAGAAAGCACGAAAACAGAATCAGGGAAATAAATGATGCCATGAAATGTTCCAAAGTCAGAATTATTAGAATCCCTGAAGGGGAGGAGAAAGAAAGAAGTCTAGAAGATATAGTGGAACAAGTTCTTCATAAAAATTTTCCCAATCTCGTGAATGGAACCAGCATTCATGTACTAGAGGCTGAACGGTCTCCACCCAAGATTATAGATTCCAAAAAAACATCAAGGCACCAGATAGTCAAATTGAAGAATCATAATTGTAGGTATAATCTCTTGAAAGCGGCTAGGACATAGAGGCTCCTTACTTACAGAGGAAAGCCCATCAGAATAACGTCAGACTTGTCCATAGAGACATGGCAAGCCAGAAGGGCTGGCAAGATTTATTTAGGGCACTAAATGAGAATAACATGCAGCCAAGAATAACTTATCCAGCAAGACTAACAGTCAAAATGGATGGAGAGATAAAGAGTTTCCAAGAATGGCAAGGCTTAAAGACTATGCAACCACCAAGTCGACACTGCAGGAAATATTAAGGGGGGTTCTATAAAAGAGGAAAAATCCTAAGAATAGCATTGAACATAAATATAGAGACAGTCTACAGAAAGAAAGACTTCAAAGGTAACATGATGTCAATAAAAACGTATCTATCAATAATCACTCTCAATGTGAATGGCATAAATGCACCCATAAAATGGCACAGGGTTGCAGATTGGATAAAATGACAGGACCCATCCATATGTTGTCTACAAGAGACCCATTTTGAACCTAAAGATACACCCAGACTGAAAGTGAAGGGATGGAGAAGCATCTTTCATGCCAATGGGCCTCGAAAGAAGGATGGGGTAGCGATTCTCATATCAGAAAAAATAGATTTTTAAACTAAAGACTGTAGTCAGAGATACAGAAGGACACTACATCATTCTAAAAGGGACTATCCACCAAGATGATTTAACAATTGTAAATATCTATGCACCCAATATGGGAGCACCAATTACATAAGAAAACTGTTAATCAAGATAAAGAGTCATATTGATATGAATACATTAATAGTAGGAGATCTTAACACACCTCTCTCAGAAATAGACAGATCATCGAAGCAGAAAATCAATAAAGAAAAAAGGGCATTGAATGACACATTGAACCAGATGGACCTCATAGATATATACAGAACATTCCACTCTACAAGAAGAGAATACTCATTCTTCTCAAGTGCACATGGATCCTTCTCCAGAATCGACCACATAATGGGTCACATTTCAGGACTCAACTGATACCAAAAGACTGAGATGATTCCCTGCAGATCACAATGCTTTGAAACTGGAGCTCAAGCGCAAGGAAAAGTTTGGAAGGAAATCAAACACCTGGAAGCTAAAGACCACCTTGCTTAAGAATGCTTGGATCAACCAGGAGATCAGAGAAGAACTGAAACAAGTCATGGAAACCAATGAGAATGAAGACACTTTGGTCCAAAACCTATGGGATACAGCAAAGGCGGTCCAAAGGGGGAAATACATAGCCATCCAAGCCTCCCTCAAAAATATTGAAAAATCCAGACACACCAGCGACCTCTACACCTTAAAGAACTGGAGAATCAACAACAAATCAAACCAACTCCACACATAAGGAGGGAAATAGTCAAGATTAGATCTGATATCAATGAGGTAGAAACCAGAGATACAGTAGAACGTATCAATGAAACTAGAAGCTGGTTTTTTGAAAGAATCAATAAGATCAATAAACCATGGGCCAAACTAATCCAAAAGAAAAGAGAGAAAGCCCAAATTAATAAAATTATGAATGAACAGGGAGAGATAATAACTAACACCAAGGAAGTAGAAACAATAATCAGAAATTGTTATCAACAGTTATATGCCAATAAGCTAAGCAAACTAGATGAAATGGATGCGTTTCTGGAAAACTATAAACTGCCAAAATTGAACCAGGAAGAAACTGACAACCTGAATGGACCGATATCTAGTAACGAGATTGAAGCAGTGATCAAAAACCTCCCAAAAAACAAGATCCCAGGACTTGATAGGACATTCCCTAGCAATTCCCTGGGGAATTCTACCAAACTTTCAAAGAAGAAATAACATCTATTCTCCTGGAGCTGTTTCAAAAAATTGAAGCATAAGGAAAACTTCCAGACTCTTTCTATGAATCCAGAATTACCCTGATACCCAAACCAGGCAAAGACCCTGCCAAATAGGAGAATTTCAGACCAATATCACTGATGAGTATGGTTGCTAAGATTCTCAACAAGATCCTAGCAAACAGGATCCAACAGCACATTAAAAAGATTATCCACCATCACCAGGTGGGATTTATTCCTGGGTTACAAGGATGGTTCAACATTCACAAATCAATCAATGTGATAGGACAAATTAATAAGAGAAGAGAGAAAAACCATATGGTCCTCTCAATTGATGCAGAAAAAGCATTTGGCAAAATCCAGCATCCGTTCCTCATTAAAATGCTTCAAAGTATAGAGATAGAGGGAACATTCCTGAACTTCATAAAATCTATCTATGAAAGACCCACACAATATCATCCTCAATGGGAAAAAGCTTGCAGCCTTCCCATTGAGATCAGGAACACGACAAGGATGCCCACTCTCACCACTCTTGTTCAACATAGTATTAGAAGTCCTAGCAACAGCAATCAGACAACAAAGAGAAAAGGTATCCAAATTGGCAATGAAGAAGTCAAACTCTCTCTCTTCACAGAAGACATGATTATTTATATGGAAAACCCAAAAGACTCCACCCCAAACTACTAGAACTCATACAGCAATTCAGTAACATGGCAGGATACAAAGTCAATGTACAGAAATTAGTGGCTTTCTTATACGCTGACAATGAGAATACAGAAAGGGAAATCAGAGAATCGATTCCATTTACTATAGCACCAAGAACTATAAGATACCTGGGAATTAACCTAACCAAAGAGGTAAAGGATCTGTACTCGAGGAACTACAGAACACTCATGAAAGAAATTGAAGAAGACACAAAAAGATGGAAGACCATTCCATGCTCTTGGATCGGAAGAATAAACATTGTTAAAATGTCTATACTGCCTAGAGCAATCGATACTTTTAATGCCATTCTGATTAAAATTCCACTGGTATTCTTCAAAGAGCTGGAGCAAATAATCCAAAAATTTGTATGGAATCAGAAGAGACACTGAATCGCTTAGGAAATGTTGAAAAACAAAAATAAAACTGGGGGCATCACGTTACCTGATTTCAAGCTTTACTACAAAGCTGTGATCACCAAGACAGCATGGTACTGGCATAAAAACAGACACATAGACCAGTGGAACAGAGTAGAGAGTCCAGATATGGACCCTCAACTCTGTGGTCAAATAATCTTCGACAAAACAGGAAAAAATATACAGTGGAAAAAAAACAGTCTCTTCAATAAATGGTGCTGGGAAAACTGGACAGCTATATGTAGAAGAATGAATCACGACCATTCTCTTACACCCTACAAATAGATAAACTCACAATGGATAAAAGACCTTAACGTGAGACAGGAATCCATCAGAATTCTAGAGGAGAACATAGGCAGTAACCTCTTCCATATCAGCCACAGCAACTTCTTTCAAGATATGTCTCCAAAGGCAAAGGAAACAAAAGCCAAAATAAACTTTTGGGACTTCATCAAAATCAAAAGCTTCTGTACAGTGAAGGAAACAGCCAAGAAAACAAAGAGGCAACCCACGGAATGGGAGAAGATATTTGCAAAGGACAGTACAGACAAAAGATTTATATCCAGGATCTATAAAGAACCCCTCAAACTCAATACACACAAAAGAGATAATCATATCAAAAAATGGGCAGAAGATATGAACAGATACTTCTCCAATGAAGACATACAAATGGCTCTCAGACACATGGAAAACTGTTCATCATCACTAGCCATCAGGGAGATTCAAATTAAAACCACATTGAGATATCACCTAACACCAGTTAGAATTGCCAAAATTAGCAAGACAGGAAACAACATGAGTTGGAGGGGATGTGGAGAAAGGGGAACCCTCTTCCACTCTTGGTGGGAATGCAAGTTGGTGCAGCCTCTTTGGAGAACAGTGTAGAGATTCCTCAAGAAGTTAAAAATACAGCTTCCCTATGACCCTGCATTTGAACTACTGGGTATTTACCCTAAAGATACAGATGTAGTGAAAAGAAGGGCCATCTGTACCCCAATGTTTATAACAGCAATGACCACGGTCGCCAAACTGTGGAAAGAACCAAGATGCCCTTCAACGGACGAATGGATAAGGAAGATGTGGTCCATATACACTATGGAGTATTATGCGTCCATCAGAAAGGATGAATACCCAACTTTTGTAGCCACATGGACGGGACTGGAAGAGATTATGCTGAGTGAAATAAGTCAAGCAGAGAGAGTCAATTATCATATGGTTTCATTTATTTGTGGAGCATAACAAATAGCATGGAGGACCTGGGGAGTTTGGAGGGGAGAAGGGAGTTGAGGAAAATGGGAAGGGGAGGTGAACCATGAGCCACTATGGAAATGGGAAGGGGAGGTGAACCATGAGCCACTATGGAAACAATGAAAAACAATCTGCAGGGTTTGAAGTGGCAGCGGGTGGGAGGTTGGGTTAACCAGGTGGTGGGTATAAGAGAGGGCACGGATTGCATGGAGCACTGGGTGTGGTGTAAAAATAATGAATACTGTTATGCTGAAAAAAAAAAGGAAACTGAGAAAAAAACCGAAATTATGCATTTTCTCAGGTTTTTCTGTTTTGTTTTGTTTTGTTTTGTTTGTTAAATACATTCAGCTTTCTTAAAAAACCCTGCCTCAGCCTCTTTCTATCCTTTACTACAATGATGAGTCCAAGGATGGTCTAGAGGAGGGCAGAGCTAAGTAAAACTGATGGATAGATTTGTGGTGGCTTGACTAGTTCTCTTGTGAATGACAGCTATTTTTTTTTTCAGAGAATAATTGTAAAGATTCAGATCTGATGACACAAATCCATGCTAATTAATGTCTGGGGATAGGATGTTTCTAGGATATTACCTCTTAAGGTCTTTAATAAGCAAAGGATCTTTATTATGTAATATATTTCTTATCTCTGACCAGAACCTTAATTTATAGTCCCTTCCCATATTAACTATATGATTTAAGTCAGTCTGATCCGAGAAGATAAAGTGAGCCTCTATCTACCCACACACTCGATGAATTCTTAGTCTTAGTTCAGACATGGGAAAGGAGAACCAACTTCTTCTCACCCAGAGTGCAGCACCAAAGAAACCTGGGAGTCCAGGTGGCAATCTCAAAAGGGAATGACTGAAATTGTGAGGTAGCCAACTTTAACATTTACTCTGGTGCCTGAAGTTTTCCTGGTATTTAAAAAAATCATGTTAATATTGTTAACAGTTGATTTGCATGAATGATGATAATTATGGGCTATGAAAATAATTTTTTATAATTTGTGTATATTAATTCTGATAGACAAGGCAAGTAAAATAGTCAAATCATATTGAGAATGAAAATATTTTTTTATAATTTGTGTATATTAATTCTGATGGACAAGGCAGGTAAAATAGTCAAATCTTATTGAGAATGTAGATAAGAGCATACCTCTATGGGTGGTTAATAAATAATGTCCATCTTCATTCATGTTCCCTATAAGGGTTTTTATTTAATGTCTAGGTTTTACTTTATTTTTTTTTTATGTCTAAGATGATTTGTCCTCATAAGTTAGATAATAGAGAAGGTCAAATGTATCCTGGGTATAAAATCTTATATTAATGATGGTGATTAAAGCCCTGGGCTCCAGGGTCCAAAAGAATAAGGTTAAACGTTCAGCCTTATCACCTACCTCAGTGGACTTAGGAAAAGACAATGTTTCCACACTTTGACTTTGAAATCAGTTAACTGGATGAAACAAGAGAACACAAATCTGAAATATCATTGCAATTTAATGCATCATAGTATATGAAGAGCTGAGTACACTGCATGGAATAACTAATATTTAATAAAAGAAAGCCCATGACTTATTTTTTCTAGTCAATAAAATAAGTATTGATGCAGTGGGATCTGTAAAACTTTCAGTACTTGGACGGGTTAGTGCATTGATGTGAGAACATTAAAAACATAATTCATTAAATATTATAACCAATAAAAATACATTAATATTAAAACATAAATCAGGGTAGATAAGCATCATATGATCCAAGACTTTTTAAAAGTTTATTTGTTTACCTATAGTTAAATAAGAATCACATCAGGCAGTCTATTAGAGTTTATACTACCTACTCTAACCGTTGTTTTTTTAATATTTTATTTATTTATTTGACAGAGAGAGAATGAGAGAGAGAGATGGAGGGAGAGAGAGAGAGATATTGTGAGAGAAGGAACACAAGCAAGCATGGGGAGTGGGAGAGGGAGAAACAGACCTTGCACTGAGCAGGGAGCCTGATATGGGGCTTGATCCCAGGACCCTGGGATCATGACCTGAGCTGCAGGCAGACATTTAATAACTGAACCACCCAGGAACACTTAAGTGTTCTTTTTTTTTTTCTTTTGACAGAAAACATGTGGAAAGCCATACTAAATCCAAAGCCATTATGGGTAGGGTCATGACTTGATTTGATTTATTTTATGTCTCTGTATCATCTGAGGTGAGGGAAAGTAATAGACAAGTATTCCATCCAATTAGTGAGCTGTTTGGACTTCAGAGGGAGGGATGGAGTTGTTCTCATGATGACACCTCTGTCTCAGGGTTATCAGGACTGTTTTGAAGCTTAACACAGGCAAAGCTGATCTCTAAAGCAGTAGGACCTGGATAGCCAGACAGCCAACAAGGATGTGGATGGTCCAGTACCAGTCTATTCTCCTGGGTCCCTGGGAGAGAGGCTACAGTTAGGGGAGATATCTTAGAGGGTTGCTGGACACCATAAAATACACCTCTTCATTGCCATGTGGGCTAAAAGTTGCCAATTCATACTGTTTGTTTATTCGAAGAGAGAAGGTAAAACACAAAAGTGCTTAATTTTACCTGTTGTTTTGATCTAATACTCTCAAGAAAAGGGACAAGCACTTAGAAGAAAACACAGATACAAAGGAAAGATTCAATGGATGGATTGTGGTAATTGAAGATATAAATATATTTTCTGAGAAAATATCTGTTACATGCCTGAGAAGCATTTTGGTCTCCTGAAGCATTTCTACTTTTCTGCTTTTTAAGTCTCAGTGGAAGCTCCTGAGAACTTCCAGCACCCATTACAGTATGGCTTGGTTCAGGAATTTGTATTACTTTTAAGATTTTCTTTTTTTTTTAATTTTTTATTTATTTATTTTTAATTATTTATTTATTTTTTAAAAATTTATTTTCAGCATAACAGTATTCATTGTTTTTGTACCACACCCAGTGATCCATGCAGAACGTGCCCTCTCTATTACCCACCACCAGGTTCCCCCAACCTCCCACCAACTCATCTCTTCAAACCCTTCAGATTGTTTTTCAAAGTCCATAGTCTCTCATTGTTCACCTCCCCTTCCCATTTCCCCCAACTCCCTTCTCCTAACTCCCCATGTCCTCCATGCTATTTGTTATGCTCCACAAACAAGTGAAACCATATGATAATTGACTCTCTCTGCTTGACTAATTTCACTCAGCATAATCTCTTCCAGTCCCGTCCATGTTGCTACAAAAGTTGGGTATTCATCCTTTCTGATGGACGCATAATACTCCATAGCGTATATGGACCACATCTTCCTTATCCATTCGTCCGTTGAAGGGCATCTTGGTTCTTTCCACAGTTTGGTGACCGTGGCCATTGCTGCTATAAACTTTGGGGTACACACGGCCCTCTTTTCACTACACCTGTATCTTTGGGGTAAATACCCAGTAGTGCAATTGCAGGGTCATAGGGAAGCTCTATTTTTAATTTCTTGAGGAATCTCCACACTGTTCTCCAAAGAGGCTGCACCAACTTGCATTCCCACCAACAGTGTAAGAGGGTTCCCCTTTCTCCACATCCTCTCCAACACATGTTGTTTCCTTTCTTGCTAATTTTGGCCATTCTAACTGGTGTAAGGTGGTATCTCAATGTGGTTTTAATTTGAATCTCCGTGATGGCTAGTGATGATGAACATTTTTTCATGTGTCTGATAGCCATATGTATGTCTTCATTGGAGAAGTATCTGTTCATATCTTCTGCCCATTTTTTGATATGATTATCTGTTTTGTGTGTGTTGAGTTTGAGGAGTTCTTTATAGATCCTGGATATAAATCTTTTGTCTGTACTGTCATTTGCAAATATCTTCTCCCATTCCATGGGTTGCCTCTTTGTTTTCTTGACTGTTTCCTTTGCTGTGCAGAAGCTTTTGATTTTGATGAAGTCCCAAAAGTTTATTTTGGCTTTTTTTTCCTTTGCCTTTGGAGACATATCGTGAAAAAAGTTGCTGTGGCTGATATCGAAGAGATTACTGCCTGTGTTCTCCTCTAGAATTCTGATGGATTCCTGTCTCACGTTGAGGTCCTTTATTCATTTTGAGTTTATCTTTTTGTACGGTGAAAGAGAATGGTCGAGGATCGGAAGAATAAACATTGTTAAAATGTCTATATTGCCTAGAGCAATCTATACTTTTAATGCCATTCCAGTCAAAATTCCGCTGAGCTGGAGCAAATAATCCAAAAATTTGTATGGAACCAGAAGAGACCCCGAATCGCTAAGGAAATGTTGAAAAACAAAAATAAAACTGGGGGCATCATGTTACCTGATTTCAAGCTTTACTACAAAGCTGTGATCACCAAGACAGCATGGTACTGGCACAAAAACAGACACATAGAACAGTGGAACAGAGTAGAGAGAGAGCCCAGATATGGACCCTCAACTCTATGGTCAAATAATCTTTGACAAAGCAGGAAAAACTATACAGTGGGAAAAAAAAAACCAGTCTCTTCAATAAATGGTGCTGGGAAAACTGGACAGCTACATGTAGAAGAATGAAACCCGACCATTCTCTTTTAAGATTTTCTTTCAAGATTTTCTTTCTTTCTTTCTTTCTTTCTTTCTTTCTTTCTTTCTTTCTTTTTTATTTCTTTCTTTCTGGGGCGGGGAAGAGAGACAGAGAACATGATCAGGGGGGAGGGACAGAAGGAGTGGGAGAAGCAGACTCCCGCTGAGCAGGGACCCTGACTCGGGGTTCTATCCCAGTACCAAGAGATAATGACCAGAGGTGAAGGCAGACGCTTAACCAATTGAACCATCCAGGCACCGCAGAAATCTGTATTTTTTTTTTTTTAATAGGAGTCTTCTTTGATTCTGGTGAGCAGATAACTTTGAGGAACATTCTTTGGTATATCAAAGGCAGGCTCTAATACCAGATTGCCAGGGTTACCTCATGGTTCCTCTGTCATTGAAAAATTACCTAACCCCTCTCAGCTCCTCTACTCTTATTGGTAAAATATGGGTACAATTATTCATATTAATTCGTTCTTTTGTTTGTTTTTTAAGTTTTTTTTAAGTCCAGTTAGTTAACCTACACTGTTAGTTTCAGATGTAAAATATATTGATTCATCACTTACATACCACTCTTAGTGCTCATGAAAACAAATGCACTCTTTAATCTCCATCACATTTAACCAATACCCTTGATAACCATCATCTTGTACTCTATAGCTGAGTCTGTTTGCCTCTCTCTTTCGTTTTCCTTTGTTCATTTGTTTTGTTTCTTAGATTCCACATATGAGTGAAATCGTATGGTATTTGCCTTTCTCTGAATGACTTATTGCACTTAACATAGTACTTTCTAGATCCAACCATGTCCTTGGAAAGGACAAGATTTCATTATTTTTTATGGCTGAGTAATAGTCCATTGTTTGTGTGTGTGTGTGTGTGTGTGTGTGTGTGTTACACCTTTTCCATTCATCAGTTGGTGGGCTGTTGAGCTATTTCAACAGTCTGGCTAGTGTAGAGAATGCTGCTATAAACATTGTGGCACAAATATACCTTTGAATTGGTGGGTTTATATTCTTTGGATAATTACCCCAAACTCTGATTGCTAGCTTATATGGTAGTTCTATTTTTAACTTTTTGAGGAACCTCCATACTGTTTTCCACAGTGGCTGCAACAGTTTGCATTCTCACCAACAGTGCAGGAGGATTACTCTTTTTCCATGTACTTGCCAAAGCCTGTTGTTTCTTGTATTATTGATTTTAGCTATTCTGACAGGTGTGATGTAATATTGCATTTCAATTTTAATTTATATTTCCCTGATGATCCCTGGTGATATTAAGTATCTTTTCATGTGTCTGTTGGCCATCTTTAGATGTCTTCTTTGGAACAATGTCTATTCATGTCATCAGCCCATTTTTAAGTTGGATTATTCAGTTTTGGTGTATTGAGTTTTATAAATTCTTTATATATTTTGTATACTAACCCTTTATCAGATAAGTCATTTGCTAATATTCTCTTCCATTTCATAGGCTGCCTTTTAGTTTTATTGTTTCCTTCACTGTGCAGAATTATTTTTGTTTTGTTGTAGTCTGAATAGTTTATTTTTGCTTGTTTCCCTTGCCTGAGGAGGCATATCTAGTAAGAAGTTGCTATGGCCAACATCAAAGAGGTTATTGCCTGTGCTCTTTTCTAGGATTTTTATGGATTAATGACTACATTTAAGTCTTTCATCCATCTTGAATATATTTTTGTGTATGGTGTAGAAAAGAAGCCCAGTTTCATTCTTTTGCATGATGCTAACCAGTTTTCCCAACACCATCTTTTTTTCCCATTACGTATTTTTCCTGCTTCATTGAAGATTAACTGACAGTATAGTTGTGGGTTCCTTCTGGGTTTTCTATTCTGTTATATCAGTCTATTTGTATATTTTGTGCCTGTACCATGCTGTTTTGATCACCACAGCTTTGTAAAAATACTGGAAGTCTGGAATTCTGATGCTTCTTGCTTTACTTTACTTTTTCAATGTTTCTTGGGCTATTTAGGGTCTTCAGTTTTTCCATGCATATATTAGCATTGTTTGTTCTATCTCTGTGAAAAATGCTCATGGTATTTTGATAGGGACTGCACTAAATGCATAGATTTCTTTGGGAAGCATGGACATTTAGCATTTATTTTTTTCCTTTTAAATCTGTGAGCATGAAATGTCTTTCAATTTCCTTGTGTCATGTTCAGTTTCTTTCATCAGTATGTTATAGTTTCTAAGGACAAATTTTTCGCCTCTTTGGTTAGGTTGATTCCTAGGTATCTTCTTGCTTTTGGTGTAATTGTAAATAGGATAGATCCCTCAATTCATATTAATTATTTCTTATGGATTATCACATGTAAAGCACCAGTATTTGTTGAGTGACCAGAAATAATTTTTTAATTATTATTATTATTAATATTTTCATTGTTGTTAAGGTGATAAGTTGCACCAAATGTGTTTTAATGGCAATGTGCATTCAAAATGGTCAATCTCATTGTTATAAATAAGATGTTTTTAGTGTCAAACAAATGGATTCTGTTTCTTTACTAAATACACCTAAGATAACTTTGTTTCCTTATATATTGATTTCTTAGTATATTGACATTGACCAAGCACAAAAGGCAAACCCAAATTTTTGGTCCTCTTTGAAATTATTTGAGTAGAAATAAATTCATCAACAGAAATACTGTGTCCCCTACATTCATATATCACAATACTCACTTCTGAGAGTCAGAATGCATTTGTAAGTAAATAGCAATTGCTTGATTAAGGCCTATCTCAGGACAAAGTATTTTCACTCTTCTTGCTTGACCTTGAACCTAAACCAGGCCAATAAGTAGGATAGAGGTGAGTAATAGTGCAGAAATAAAGCTTTGTGAAGAGTTAATTTTTGAATGAGAAGAAAAGATGACAGTATGGATGAAAACGGTGAAAGAAAGAAGGTAGAAAATTAAGTGGATAAAAGAGGATTATTAAAACTTGAGAAAGTAATATGGGAACAGTGTAGATAAAAGGACACCATAAGGTATCACCATTATTGCTAAAAGGAGTGGGCAACTACTTATATATAGCTTGACCTGGAAGAGGCCAGGAAGACCCCCAAATTTCCCTGTCTCTGATGATGATTAGCATTCCAGCACTAGAGATCTTTCCTTTTTCCTTAGGATTTTTCTTTTTGCTAAAAATTTAGTCTCTCCATCACGCAAACAGAATAAATATTGGAACAATATATGCAGCAGATAAGTTAATGGGAGCATACTTGATAATATGAGAAAACCTGAGAATGCTGACTACAAGAAGTGGGCCAGGGAAACCATCTGAAAAAATGATTAAAGTAGAGAAGGTGACAGTCCTATTCATAGTTTGTCTTAAGTCAGAAAAATATAGTATAAGTTAAAATACATTGACCTCTCATTCATATATATATATATATATATATATATATATATATATATATATACCATCATAAATGAAAAGATTTCTTGCTCTCCTTGTATCCCCTGTGATTCCTACAAATCAGTCTGTATGGTGAAATTGGCAAAGGTGTTACAGCTCTCCCACACACGGACTACAACTGTTCTAAGATCTGGGCAACAACTGATTTTTTTTTTTTTGTCCATGCTATATGAACCATTGTTTATATGACTTTGACAGACTAAGTAGGATGCCTTATTATGACATGTCCACGGAGAGCACTATGAATTCTTATGAGCAGCACAGTGTGTGATCACTGTTCCTGATACTTATAAGATCTAGCATTCAGGAAACATGCATTGAGCACTGAGAATCTGCAAATTTCCAGAATTTCGCCAAAGTTTCGCTTAGTAAAATATTCTTAAACCCATTAACATTTCCACTTTATTTCCCTTTCCTTCATGATCATAACAGAGTCCAGTTTTCCCCTCCCCATTTGCAAGTTACTTCTAATATTACATCTCACTTCCTGTCAATTTTATCGAAAGTCTAAGCCATAACCCTGAAGAACTTTCTATGTTATTCTCTGCTGTCCTTCTGCTTCTTTATGCACAATGTTCCTGAGACCTGGAATGCACTTTGTCAAATGGTAAAGCTCTTCATCATTTTTTTAAGGTACCTACTCCAGTTTAATTTTTCCCCCATTTTATTTTATTTCTTTTCAGTGTTCCAAAATTTATTGTTTATGCAACACAGCCAGTGCTCCATGCAATACACGATCTCCATAATACCCATCACCAGGCTCACCTAAACCCAACCCCCTCCTCTCCAAAACCCTCAGTTTGTTTCTGAGTCCACAGTCTCTCATGGTTTGTCTCCCCCTCTGATTTATCCCAATTCACTTCTCCTTTCCTATATCCAATGTCCTCCATGTTATTCCTTATGCTCCACAAGTAAGTGAAAGCATGTGATAATTGACTCGATCTGCTTGACTTATTTTGCTCAGCATACTCTCTTCTAGTCCTGCAGGTAGATTTAAAAGTTGGGTATTCATCCTTTCTGATGGAGGCATAATACTCCATTGTATATATGGATCATATATCCAATCTTTATTCAGTCATCTGTTGAAGAGCATCTTCGTTCTTTCCACAGTTTGGCAACTGTGGCCATTGATGCAATGAACAGTGCAGTACAAGTGGCCCTTCTTCTTTACTACATCTGTATCATTGGGGCAAATACCCAGTAGTGCAATTACAGGGTCATAGGGAAGTTCTATTTCTAATTTCTTAAGGAATCTCCACACTGTTTTCCAAAGTGGCTGCACAAACTTGCAT
Organism: Pteronura brasiliensis; assembly: GCA_004024605.1. NCBI lineage: Eukaryota > Metazoa > Chordata > Mammalia > Carnivora > Mustelidae > Pteronura > Pteronura brasiliensis. Next base: position 25,369 of record PJEN01019838.1, read on the forward strand.
TCCCACGAACAGTGGAAAAGCGTTCCCCTTTCTCCATATCTTCTCCAACACACGTTGTTTACTGTCTTGTTAATTTTGGCCATTCTAACTGGTGTAAGATGGTATCTCAATGTGGTTTTGATTTGAATTTCCCTGATGGCTAGTTATGATGAACATTTTTCATGTGTCTGTTAGCCATTTGTATGTCTTCTTCAGAGAAGTGACTGTTCATGTCTTCTGCCCATTTCTTGACGTGATTATCTGTTTTGTGTGTGTTGAGTTTGAGAAGTTCTTTATAGATCTTGGATATCAGCCCTTTGTACTGTCATTTGTGAATATCGTCTCCCATTCTGTGGGTTCCCTCTTTGTTTTGTTCACTGTTTCCTTTGCTGTGAACAAGCTTTGGATCTTGATGAAGTCCCAAAAGTTCATTTTCGCTTTTGTTTCCTTTGCCTTTGGAGACATATCTTGAAAGAAGTTGCTGTGGCCGATGTCAGAGAGGTTACTGCGTATGTTCTCTTCTAGGATTTTGATAGATTCCTGCAACCTGCTGAGGACTTTTATCCATTCTGACTTTATCTTTGTGTATGGTGTAAGAGAATGGTCATGTTTCAGTCTTCTACACACAGGTGTCCCATTTTCCCAGCACCATTTATTGAGGAGACTTTTTTCCCACTGGATATTTTTTTCCTGCTTTATCGAAGATTATTTGGCAATGGAGTTGAGGGTCCATATCTGGGCTCTCTACTCTGTTCCACTGGCCTATGTGTCTGTTTTTATGCCAGTACAATGCTGTCTTGTTGATCACAGCTTGGTAGTAAAGATCGAAATCAGGCAATGTGGTGCCCCCTGTTTTAGTTTACTTTTTTCACAATTTCCTTAGCAATTCAGGGTTTCTTCTGGTTCCATACAGATTTTAGGATCATTTGCTCCAGCTCTTTGAAAAATGCCAGTGGCATTTTGAATGGGATAGCATTGAAAGTATAGATTTCTCTAGGCAGTATAGACATTTTAACAATGTTAATTCTCCCAATCCATGAGCATGGAATGGCCTTTTATCTTTTTGTTTCTTCTTCAATTTCTTCCATGAGTGTTCTGTAGTTCCTCGAGCACAGATCCTTTACCTCTTTGGTTAAGTTTATTCCCAGGGATCTTATGTTTCTTGGTGCTATAGTACATGGAATTGGTTCTCTAATTTCCCTTTTTGTATTTCCATTGTTAGTGTATATGAAAGCAACTGATTTCTTTACATTGATTTTGTATCCTGCCACATTACTTAATTGCTGTATGAGTTATAGTAGGTTTGGGGTGGGATCTTTTGGGTTTTCCATATAATGTATCATGTCATTTGTGAAGGGAGAGAATTTGACTTCTTTGCCATTTCGAATACATTTTATTTCCTTTTGTTGTCTGATTGCTGTTGCTAGGACTTCCAATATTATGTTGAACAACAGTGGTGTGAGTGGGCATCCTTGTCCTGTTGGTACCTCAAAGGGAAGGCTGTGAGCTTTTTCCCATGGAGGATGATATTTGCTGAAGGTTTTTCATAGAAAGATTATATTATGTTGAGGAATGTTCCCTCCATCTTTCTATACTTTGAAGCATTTTAATAAAAAACGGATGCTTTTTCTTCTCAAGTGCTTTTTCTGCATCAATTGAGAAGAACATGTGGTTCTTCTCTCTTCTCTTATTTATTTGTCTATCTCACTGATTTGCGAATGTTGAAGCACCCTTGCATCCATCCTGTGGGTAAATCCCACCTGGTCATGGTCGATAACCTTTTTTAATGTACTTTTGGATCCTATTAGATAGAATGTTGTTGAGAATTTTAGCATCCATATTCATCAGGGATATTGGTTTGAAATTCTCCTTTTTGATAGTGTCTTTGCCTTGTTTGGGAACCAAGATAATTCTGGCTTCAAGAAATTGAGGAAGACACAAAGAAATGGAAAAATGTTCCATGATCCTGGATTGGAAGAATAAATATTGTGAAAATGTCTATGCTACCTAAAGCATTCTACACATTTAATGCAATTCCTATCAAAGTACCATCCAGGGGCGCCTGGGTGGCTCAGTGGGTTAAGCCGCTGCCTTCGGCTCAGGTCATGATCTCAGGGTCCTGGGATCGAGTCCCGCATCGGGCTCTCTGCTCAGCAGGGGGCCTGCTTCTCTCTCTCTCTCTCTCTCTCTCTCTCTGCTTGCCTCTCTGGCTACTTGTGATTTCTCTCTGTCAAATAAATTAAAAATCTTTAAAAAAAAAAAGGACCATCCATTTTTTTCAAAGAAATGGAACAAATAATCCTAAAATTTATATGGAACCAGAAAAGACCTTGAATAGCCAAAGGAATATTGAAAAAGAATGCCAAAGTTGGTGGCATCACAATTCCGGAATTCAAGCTCTATTACAAAGCTGTCATCATCAAGACAGCATGGTACTGGAACAAAAACAGACACATAGATCAATGAAACAGAATAGAGAGCCCAGAAATAGACCCTCAACTCTATGGTCAACTAATCTTCGACAAAGCAGGAAAGAATGTCCAATGGAAAAAAGACAGCCTCTTCAATAAGTGGTGTTGGGAAAATTGGACAGCCACATGTAGAAAAATGAAATTCGATCATCTCCTTACACCGCACATGAAAATAGTCTCAAAATGGATGAAGGACCTCAATGTGAGAGAGGAATCCATCAAAATCCTTGAGGAGAACACAGGCAGCAACCTCTTCTACCTCAGCCACAGCAGCATCTTCCTAGGAACATAACCAAAGGCAAGGGAAGCAAGGACAAAAATGAACTATTGGGATTTCATCAAGATCAAAAGCTTTTGCACAGCAAAGGAAACAGTTAACAAAACCAAAAGACAACTGACAGAATGGGAGAAGATATTTGCAAACGACATATCAGATAAAGGGCTAGTGTCCAAAATCTATAAAGAACTTAGCAAACTCAACACCCAAAGA
>PJEN01019839.1:0-28274 GCA_004024605.1 Pteronura brasiliensis
ACAGCATGGAGGTTCCTCAAAATGTTGAAAATAGAACTACCCTATGACCCAGCAATTGCACTACTGGGTATTTACCCTAAAGATACAAACGTAGTGATCCGAAGGGGCACGTGCACCCGAATGTTTATAGCAGCAATGTCTACAATAGCCAAACTATGGAAAGAACCTAGATGTCTATCAACAGATGAATGGATAAAGACGATGTGGTATATATACACAGTGGAATACTATGCAGCCATCAAAAGAAATGAAATCTTGCCATTTGCGTCGATGTGGATGGAACTAGAGGGTATCATGCTTAGCGAAATAAGTCAATCAGAGAAAGACAACTATCATATGATCTCCCTGATATGAGGAAGTGGAGATGCAACATGGGGGCTTAAGGCGATAGGAGAAGAATAAATGAAACAAGATGGGATTGGGAGGGAGACAAACCATAAGTGACTCTAAATCTCACAAAACAAACTGAGGGTTGCTGGGGGGAGGGGGGTTCGGAGAAGACGGGTGGGGTTATGGACATTGGGGAGGGTATGTGCTATGGTGAATGCTGTGAAGTGTGTAAACCTGGTGATTCACAGACCTGTACCCCTGGGGATAAAAATATATGTTTATAAAAAATAAAATTTAAAAAAAATGCTTTCACTGTCTAAGGGAAAAAAAATCATGTTTCCCTTGGAGAACTTATTTGAGAGGCTAGACTGCAATGCCTAACATCCTTTATCAAAGGACAACAACAGATTTGCAGAACAAAGTGCACCCCTGACTTAATATATTCTTCCAAATTAGGTTGATGTTTGTAGTCTCAGAAGCAATGGAGATTTCAAGACCTCACATCATCTGGTCATTAACTTATGTAGCAGAACAAAATGGCCCACCAACCTCTTTTCTAGTTAGCAGGACTTATTTAAATTCCTTTCCCTCCCCCCCATCCTCCTTTTTATAACCAGCCGCAAATTACCAGTATTGATAAACCATTAGAAAATAAAATAAGAGACAATTTTATTGACAGCTAAATGAAGTAATGCCTGGGTTGTGTTGGTTTTAAGCAATTGAGCTTTTTGTATTCATTAAAACTCTGCAAGCAGCATGTGTTAAATTTTTGATATATGCAGTGCGCACTGAAATCTTTATCTACATTAAATGAGACACCAATTTGCACCCCTGTTGCACTCTAATAGGCTGATTTATTGTGGTTTTCCAAGGTCTATTAATGAAAGAGCTTGGAGTTTTTTAGTGGCCTGAATCAATTTTATTTTTGGATGAGGCAGAGCTTGTCAAGGACCGTGTCTCTCATTTTCTGTTTTGTCAGTGCGGATGGATGGCACAAGCTCTCGTGTTATGTGCAGCAGGCAACTGGGCACTCGGGCGCTCGACAGACTGGCCTGCAAAGCGGGAACCACTTGGGCGTCTGCACACACTCATCTATGGGCATGCCAAAGAAGTGCCATGGGATTCCCCAAGTGGCTTCAAAGGCCATAACTGCCTACAAGAAGTGTTTACAAAAAGAAATACAAATAAAAAACAAAAACAAAACCCACTGAGGGTGACAATAACCACCAATCTAGAGTGGCCATGTTTACTCTTACCGATATTAGCAAGTTCTTGGCTCACCTACTTGGATGGTTTCTTATTATCTTACTCCCCTATTTGAACTTAAGTTTCTAATGGGTGGGGGAGCAGGGAAAGCTGGAAATCTAGTCTTGTTCATTCATGTATCTGAAGCATCTAGAGTAGAGACTGAGTTCATTAATATTATCAGTGGACAGACCTCCGCACAAAAAGAAGAAAGGAAAAAGTTCATTCAGTTATGACATTTTTAACCAAGGTTTGTTACCATTAGTCTCTGAGGATCTTTGAGAATCTGATGAAAGCTGTGATCTCTAGAAAGACACTTGGTTGGTTCATGAACATTAAAAGTTCCATACAATTTCAGATTTCCCTAAAATCCCATGAGTAGGCCACAGGGTAAAGTTCCTCATGGTCCACAACAGTGCTGACAAACAAGATTGTTTCATTGTTTAATTACTAGATTGTTTAACTGTTTAATTACCAGAGCTGGGGGAAACAGACAGGGACTATGTGGAGGGTGGGAGGGAAGAAGCTGATCCAATTGGATTAGATGATCTTTTGTTTACTGTTCCTGGGAATCCTAACTTAGTCAGCCAAGCAAACCATCCAAGAATTAATTTGATATACTAATCACTGTTCACAGCCCAGAAGATATTAAACAGATAATGAGCAAATTTGTTAAAAGCTACATAAAATTGTCTTCCTTTTGCTTCCAAATTTGTTAGTTGATTTGTTCCCTAGGGTGACTGAATTACAGAGTTCTTCTTTAGTGTAGCTTTGTCTTTAGAGAGGGAGTTTCAAATATTCAGGAGCAGATCTTCCTATCCTGAAGCTGACTGATCTAGAATTAAATCATCCCATAATTTTGCTTTCTTGGAATAGAATCCCAAGGACCTCAGACTATTCAGCTGAGTCTGAGGAATCACAGGAGGAGCCAGCAGGTGCCTTTCCTATGGGATGAAGACGGTGCTGCTGGATTTGGGGTCTTTACATCGCCCTTGTTATTTTCAAAGCATTTCTCAGCAAATCCATCAACTGATCAGACCTATTGATTCCTGTACAAAGACTGATTTAGCATTCCCATATCACATACTGCAAAGTTAGGTTTATTTATGGTATATGGTTTCAGTCACCAGTAGCCTGAAAGACTGTATATTCCCCGCATAGCACTCTGAGATGACTACGGTCTTGTCTCATCTTATGCCAGAGAATCTGCTATAGAACAAAAAGGTTCAATTGGGATTATGAAACAGAGTCTATCATGAAATCCTGACCCTTGGCAGATTTCTGACAAGAAACACACTGAACACAAATTTAGGAGAAAATTTACCTCAGAAATTAATGCAAAAAACTGGTGATAATGTCTCAGATGTGGTATAGTTTGAAATAAAACATACCAAAATATCAAGATCAGGTACATGGAGACTTGAGTTCATGGATATGATCATTCTTGTGTTTCTATGTCATGAGCATAATAAAAAGTAAGGTAGCCTAAAAATCCACATCAACCCCCAAAAAAGAGAAATTAGCACATTTTCAGGAGACTCTGAATGTTACTTCTATAACCAGGCGGATTTTTTTTCAGAGTCAGGAAAATAAGGTGGTCAAATTTAGCTTTGCCACTTGGCTGGGTAAACCAGGCTCGTGGCCGCCTCATCACTTTGGTTTGGTTTCCTTGCCTTTATTAGGAAAATAATATCTACCTTTAAATCGTTGAAAAGGTTAAACAGGATTATGTCTGTTAGGCACCCAGGGCCAGGCTCAGAAGCACCAAATATGCTTGCAATTAACAGAAATTGCCTTCTTATAATCACCAGGTGCCCAAGGAAGAGTTGAATAAAAAGTAAAAGGAGATCACAGGCAGGTCAGGGAGCCTGGCAAGACACTGGTGGACTATTCACTCTTCAGAATCAAATGAACTGTTAGCAGAAAAGGCAGAGATCTGTCTTTTAAGCTATCTCTTTTGCAGTACCGGGGGAGGAGCAAATGTGGCATCTGTTAAAAGATGGGGGTGGTGGAAAGGAAGACAGCAGTCCTGATTTATGACAGAAGCGGCAAAAGAGCTAAAAATTAAAATAAAAATGAAGGTCTTACCTGTTTGACAGTAATAAAATTTAGATAAGTTACTTCTGAAGGAAAGACAGGTACTATTAAAGCCAACAGAATCATCAATATGTGTTCTCAAAAGGACAAACACTGCAGAAAATGCTTACAGTGAATGAAAATACACCCAATTCACAACAAAAGAAACACTGTGGGCTCAAAGCCAGAAACTATTCTTGGTTTGAATTTTTTTTTTTTTTTATGACACTAAATTTAACCAACTGGAATTCTTTTTTAAAATAGAATTCTATTCAACCTTTTCAAATGACAAATTTGCATTTAATGAGAAATGTGCACTTTCTCACAGGGATGAAACTCTCAGTCCCTGTATTAGTCTTGAAGAAGCATGGCCCACATAGTGGCAAGTATTTCTCAGGAATGAATGATTGGGGCAGGCACAGGTTGAAGAGCAGGAAATGTTTCTTCTCCCAACAGGTAATGTGGATGGTGAATCGTCTCTGGGGGAGGCCCTTAATCTTGTCCATGTGGATGAAATCCGGCAAGAGAAAAGGCATAGTTGTAGAATAAATGACTGGTATAATTAACACTATTGTTCAGGAAGGACTTAGTTATCAAAGGATAAAAGAGTCAGCAGCAAGTTCAAGCAATGAAATAATATGCCATGGGCGGTTTCTCAAATTCTTGCTTACTTTAGGAAATTATGATGGGCTAATCAAAGAGCACCCTGATCCTATAATAGTCAGAGAGAATAAAGGGAGTACTATAGGACAAAAGACCCAAATAATTCATTTCTAAGACAACAGCTAACTCGGTTGCTAAGAGTATCAGCAGGTTAATTAAGAAATCTGTTAGTGATGAGGCTGGCACATTTTCATTTCCAGAAGATACTGCTCGTTAGCACATGAGCATAACTAATTGTTGTTGAATAGTGACATGCTTTTGCAGAAGGGAGGGTGGAGAGATATCTTCTTAGCTCATAGACAAGTCTCCCCTTGCTTGCCCTACCCACCATACTAGCAAGAAAGGAACCCTGTCACTACTTGCCTCAACTGCTACCTAGGAAGAGGCCAGATCAAGAACTCAGATTCCCATGAATATTAACACATTCTATCCTTTTTTCTTTAGGGAGCTAAAAAGAAATCTACTGACTAGAATTTTCATAAATTGCATGTTACATCATTGTGGAAACTTTTTTTTTTTAAGATTTTATTTATTTATTTGACAGACAGAGATCACAAGTAGGCAGAGAGGCAGGCAGAGAGAGAGGGGAAAACAGGCTCCCCGCTGAGCAGAGAGCCTGACTCAGGGGCTCAATCCCACCCTGGGATCATGACCCAAGCTGAGGGCAGAGGCTTTAACCCACTGAGGCACCCAGGTACCCCCATTGTGGAAATTTTTGATTGTAAGAAACAGAAAGTCACAACTTAAGCAATAAAGAATTTATTATTGATTTTGTCAAATGTAAGATACCAATTATAACAAAACCATTATTTTATGACTCACTAAGAAAGAAAAAAAATACCTTCAGTTAGCATTGACAGGGTGTCCTCCAATGATTTAAAATTTTTATTTTATATCTATTGGAAAAAAATTGTAAAAGTGAAACATATTTTGTCATATATCACATATATACTAAATATAATATATCAGAAATATATGTATATATACAATCACAAATCAAATACATTGATTTATTGTCTTCATTACTTTTTAAATTCAGAACCATCAATATCCATATTTTTCCTAACCAGTGTTGTCCTCTGTGACATGAAAAGTGTTGGTGACGCAGCATTCCTTGCTCTCTATTGTCTCTTGAATTTTCTTCTGAGCACTGTCATCATGGAAATGTTGATGATGATGCTTCCTGTATGTTTCCACAAGTTGTCAGTGGAAAGTGTTCAGACAGAACACAAGATCCCTAATTCTAATGTCCTTTAATGGTTTGTTGACTGAGCTATTGAGGGGCTACAGCTGTCAGTCATGTCACTGGGAATCACAATCAAATTGACTCATACACAGGCAGTGACAACTATGTCAGGACTGCCCCTGGCCAGCAGTGATTGTAAGATAATATCATGGCAAAATATATTCTGATTTCAGAGATGGTAAACTATGAAAATAAAGTGAAACCTAGAATCAACACAATGGATTATCCCACCTTCACAGGAAATCTGAAACTATGATGGCTGGAGGGCAGGTTAATCCAGGGGCTCGGTGATATCATCAGGCACCTATGTTCTTTCCACCTTTCTACTCCACCATTTTCAGTGTAGTGTCTTGTGCTCATTTCACTGCCTTCATGGATCTAGAGGATGTTAGAGTTTCAGGAGTCATACACAGACCTGATGTCCAGAGGAGGAATAAGAAGTGTTTGCTTCTAAGGGTCTCATTTTACCAGTAAACAAAATAATCCCTTTAGAGAATATTCCAGTCACACAGGAAGTAAAAAAAAATGAACACCATTGTTGAGCTCTATCCATTGCTCCTTTGCAGGAACATTGGGGTCTAATGTTAACAGATCTTTGTCAAAGGTATCAGAAAGCTGTATTTTACTGTGGAATATTCTGATTTTTAAAACATATCTCCAATCCATCAGTTTCTAGACCATATGATGTGTCCTGCATACAACATGGAAACTAACAGAGTTTCAGTCCCAAGATGTTCTACCAGACCCTAGGTTTTGGGGAAAAGACTAAGCAACAAGTCATGTAGTCATACTAGAAAGGTAGCCAACATCTAGTTCTATGCATCTGAAGGACCATGTACTGCCAGCAGAAGTGACACAAATAGACCATAAATAAATACCTCCACCCAGGAGAAACAGAACCCATTTCACTGGATCCATGGTTTTACCAATAGGCAGACTGCTCCAAGTTGGTTCATCTAATGAAAATTTCTTGAGGCTTCCCTTAGAAGTTCTAACTTTGCAAGGCATCTTTGATGGCACCACAAGAACATTAGGTGTCATCCCAGCAAATGACTCAAATCCCAAACTTTACTTGAGCTTGGTGACCCCACCCCCTTCAATCCCATGGCATCCCAGCCAGTCTCTCTCTGAGCAGTGTTCCTACTCTACACTCCATACTGGCCCCATACTCATCTACTTGTCACTCTGTGGCTCCAACCCTTTCTCATTTGGACTTTTACTTGCTCCTAATTTATTTGGGCCAACAGTTGTGAACTTTGCCTCCCATTTGCTTTAACCATTCCATTATGCTCATTTTTCCTGTAGTATCTCAGATCAGGTATCTATCCATTCCCTGCAGACCTTCATCTAACTTCAGATGAAGACACGGCTGCATGACCTCTGCCACAAATGGGAAAATCTTTACAAACTTCATAAGCCAAAATGAGCAGCTATGGGTTTCTGGTCTAGAGCCATGATTCTTAGATGTGTGAGAGTCAGAGGGAGCAATTGCTTCTCAAGCATGACTTCCCACCTTCCTCCTTCTGATACTCTTCCTAACTCCATTTCTTCCTTCTGAAGAATTTTCAGTTTTAAATATTTAAATTATACAAGAAATTTAGACTGCAATAAAAAATGAGAATGAAAACCAAGATCACTTGGTTTCCAGCACCACAAAAATATCATTGGGTACATTTTGGTATACCCCTCTCCCACTAGTTTTATTTTTTAAAGATTTTATTTATTTGACAGAGAGGCAGAAAGAGCCGGACAGCACAAGCAGAGGGAATGGCAGAGGGAGAGGGAGAAGCAGACTCCCCACCAAGCAGGGAGCCCAATGCGAGGCTCCATCCCAGGACCCTGGGATCATGACCCGAGCAGAAGGCAGACACCTAACTAAAGGCAGACACCTAACTAACCGAGGCACCTAGGAGCCTCTGTTCTCTATTGCTTTTATTCATTGATTGACTTTTTAAAATTTGGATGGTTTCCTTTATTTTTGCAAGGTTGAAATCAAATATTTTTCTTTCATACATATCTATGAAAATTCAACTATAAAAATTATATCATTATTAATTATAAGTAGCATTCAGTTAAAGCAAGAATATATATTCTGACCTTCTAGGCTATAATTAAAGGCAGAAATATTTTTAATCATCTTATACCCCATCAGTTCTTCTCATGAAAACACTCCATAGAAATTTACCAATGTGAATATTTCAAAATATAAAAACCCAGAAACAATCAAGTAAATTCCTTCCTTACTGATTTTTAATAGTATATAGTATTGGTTAACATAAATTAAATCTCTTAACTGCTCAGATTGGAATAGAAGACTCCATTTCACCCTATTTTTTTTTTTTCTGTAAATTAGAATACCATCTGGGGGCATTCACACAGCTCCAGGATTTCAGCCCCCTCATAAGTGTCAAAGCAGAACCTAGCATTAGGTGTTTCAAACATGTTTGTCTCTTCAGCTCTCTGTTGGTACAGACTGTTACTTCCCGAGGCAAGAATATCTTGATTTTGAAGTGTCTTTAAGATGTGTGTTCTTCTTTCTTAATTACCCAGACTCTCCCTGACTCTCAGCAGGAAAAAGAAAAGTGAGTTTTGAGTCCATGTGTCCATTGGATGAAAAGATATTTAAAACTTGCAGTACTTTCCAACAATAAACTCCCAAAGCAGAAGGAAAAAAAGTTTATCTTCTCAAAAAAGATATCCTCCCAACACAAACATACACACATACACACACACGCACACACACACACACCACAGCACACACACTCTCTCTCTTTCTCTCTCCCCCGGTAGAAGGCATTGTCATAGCCTGCGTGTTTGTATTTTATTTCTCATGCTGAAATAGCCACAGAAAATAAATTATTTCAAATAATGCTTAACATCGCAAAACCAAGTTTTCTAGAACTCATTTTTGAAAATTCATCGAAATGGATGTTAATCTGATTTTAAAAACAAATTAAAATCATTTTTACCTCAGCATCCTTGTTTGGATTTTCATGAGAGTTCTTAGTTTTAGAACTAAACACCTTCATGGATTTTTGCCCAAGGTCTATAAATTTATATATAGCTAGTTTCCCTCACATAGATAATGATGATGAGTGAAAAAGGGATTAGTAGACTGGGCTGATCCTATCCCTCCCCTCTCTCCCGCCCCCCGCCCCAGTCATTCTCATCCTCCTGGACTATTTACCTGCTAGTCTGTTCAACTACTAGGTATGCTCTCCATTAAAATATACTAGCCTACAGAAATACCTTGGCTACATCTGACAAAGAGGTAACATGCATTTATTTGATCTGTTAATCCCAAAGCTAACATTTGAGGAGAGCAGGGGTTTAATCAAATCTTTAGTATGCCCAATAGCCAGCGTAGTGCGTGCCATCATTTCTGAGTCATAAAGGCCAGTCTTGCTTTGCAGCTGCTACAATTTCATGGGACCATAGCATTTTAGAACTGGAAGGGACCTTAGATCATTTGTGACTTGACCTTCCAGCCACTTTAAAACTGCTGCTCAAAAAACATCGTACTCTCTAACTGCTCTGCTGCTAAACCCTATGCTCTTTAAAAGCAATGAAACATCTGTTCTAGATGCTTTTATGGGGCAGTATGTTAAAGGGTTGTTTGGTGGAGTGTTTTTAAGTTCATGAAGTTTTTGAGTCTTCTGACCAGAACTGGTCAAGAAATTATTTTACACAAGTGAGGACACTTGGAGGAGGGGAAGAAGGAAAGGAAACCAACCTTTCTGAACGCCCACTAGATGCCAGGTGACTTACTCACATCAGCTCTTTTGATATTGGCCTTCAAAGATAGCTATTGTTTCCATTTCACAGATGAAGAAACTAAGACCCGAAGAGTTTAAAGGTAACTCACTCAGTATCTCAGTTAGTGAATGACAAAGCTGGAATTTAAACCCATGTCTATCAGACTCTATATATGGCAGACATTGTGTTTATTACACCACATTATTCCCCTGAAGTTGTATTCAAATATCTAAACAGCAAAGCACTTCATGAGACTCCATCTGGCTACTCGGGCTTGGTAGACATTCTCCCACCAGCGAGCCCTCAGAGCAGTTTGTTCAAATTTCAGGGAAAGGGATTCGCATTTTCTTGTTTGGCTGTGTGATCATTACAATAGAATGTGCTTTGTACAATGTTTCCTTTATATCAGATAGCAAGTTTACCCCTTTAGAAGCTGTCTAATGATGCTTGTTATTGAAGACCCTATTTGCAAATTTTAGGAATTCAAGGAACAAGGTCAACCAAGGGCATGGGCTGAGTTTACATAGAGTTCCCTGGTAATTAGGCATTGATGGCTGGAGGGCTTTCAACCCACCCAAAACACAGAAACAGGTTTTCCCTTGAGGTTCAAGATAACTCTGAAATCAGCACCATTACCACATCCTGGGCATTCCTCAGCTCCAATTTACACGAAGGACAAAAAGAGTGACATTCCCCTCTCCCACATCTCAACCTGCTTTCTTAAAAAAAAGCAAAATGAATGGAATTCCCCCTTTCTGGACCCAGAATCCAGAAACAAATAATAAATCTTTGTATACCCTTATGGTACTCTGCCAGATTGGTGATTACTCCCAACTTTCTTTGAATTATATTCTACCTCATTTGTTTTTGACGAACTTCTCCCTCAAATTGACACAACCAAGATGACAAGTTTAGGAGCAGAAAGCTGCTTGAGAAATATAAGAAGATTTCAACCCAGATGTTGAAAATACATAGCTGGTCTCCAAGGTAATATTGAAAATCAAAAGTTAGCAATAAGGTTGATGTCATGGGGTATGGATTTTGTTCCAAGTCAGACAGGCATTTTTTTTTTAATTTTTTTATTTTTATTTATTTGACAGAGAGAGAGATCACCAGTAGGCAGAGAGGCAGGCAGAGAGAGAAAGAGGAGGAAGCAGACTCCCTGCCGAGCAGAGAGCCCGATGTGGGGCTCGATCCCAGGACCCCGAGATCATGACCCTAGCCAAAGGCAGCGGCTTAATCCACTGAGCCACCCAGGTGCCCCCAGACAGGCATTTTAATCTCAATATTTCTTTAAGCTTACTGCTCTACTAAGATAGAGGCATGCCTCATGGCATCTGGGACCAGGGCTCTTAATAGCAAGGGCTCTGAAATACTCACAAGTGATTGTGTTCTATCGATGAAAAGGGATTGTAGCTACCAAGAAAGAGGCCTCTTATTTAATTACCCTTTGAGTCATGGGCACCTCCCCTTCTCTGCCCTGTGGTAGAGAAGCCCTTGGCTCTTCCTAGGCTAAGCACTGACTCTGTGATTGTCCCAAACCTTCATCGATTATTTCCTCATTTTTTTGGGCCCCTCCTTCCTTTGCCCACATGTTACCTTTGGTTCTGTTTCAGCTCCTACAAGCAAAGGTGAATGTCTGCCCTTAACACCCAGTGAGAGGCCACATGAAACACAGCAGTTTCTACTTCTGCAATTCTGTGCTGTCTCTGAAGGGATTACTTTCTTTTACGTAGGTGGGTAACTTACTGTTCTTAGAATTACTTACCCTATTTTTCTCTTATCCTTTTAATTGCTTTCTCTATACATCCCACCAAAGTCAGATCACATTATTAAAGAATCTGGGATGTGTAGCTGGTAAACAGCAATTTATTTTTCTCACCCTTTGGAAGTGTGTCTTATTGATGATTTTTCACTCAGTGACCCAAATAATAAGTGTTCCCGTTATGCAATGGATGAAACAAACAGAGAAGTTTCTTCCTCAGGTAAACCACAAAGCTCACACAGAAGCAGACATAGTCTTGATCAGGTATAAGTCGGCTTATGTTTCTACATAATTAGAAAGATAAAGCAAGAAACCCAAGTAAAACTGTATAGGATGCCAGATAAGAAAAACCATTAATTAGAGAAAGGGAGGGAATTTCTTTCTAAACATGCTTGTTAAACCATTTGGACTCTAAAATGGAAACACAACACTAGAACATGGAAATAGTCACATTTGTGGTTTTATTAACATATTTAGATTTTTTTAAACACTAGGCTATTTTTTAAAAGTTCATGACTCAGCAAAACAGTAATGCATTTGACCAACCACATTTTCCTCCTCCAATTGAAACCCATTTGTGTTCTAAGAGAAATTTAATCTGTATATATATGATTCATTTGTGCTTAACTTGTCAAAATGTTAAGAGCTGTTTGAAATAAAAGCAGCTTTGGATTCTGATGCTTACATAATTTTTATCCTTAGAATCAAAAAGCTGTGCTTTTGCAGAGAATCAACAATCTGATACTCCATAGGCATATGCATGAGATACGTGAAATTACAGGGCTCAAGTAAATCATAGGTATATTGTTAATTTGAATTTCAATATGCATACCTATATAAGTAATATAAGACAAGTAAGCCTTAAACTTAACTTTCTTTAACCAAAACACATAATTTAAATGATTTATTTTATTTTATTATTATTTTTTTTAAATGAACTTCCTAATTATTCCTTTCTTTGCATGGTCAATACGCAATGTTGTTCAAGTTGTGTACTGCACAATTCTGGTAAGCACCTGTTTCAAAAACAGTACAATCCTCATATCATAGTTAGTCTGTTCTTCTGTATTCATTTTTTTTTTTAAGATTTTATTTATTTATTTGACAGAGAGAGATCACAAGTAGATGGAGAGGCAGGCAGAGAGAGAGGAAGGGAAGCAGGCTCCCCACTGAGCAGAGAGCCCGATGCGGGACTCGATCCCAGGACCCCGAGATCATGACCTGAGCCGAAGGCAGCGGCTTAACCCACTGAGCCACCCAGGCGCCCCTGTATTCATTTTTTTAAAAGATTTAATTATCTGAGAGAGAGAGTGCAGGGGTAAGGAACAGAAGGAGAGAGCGTCTTTTAAGCAAACTCTGCACCGAGTGTGGAGCCCAATACAGGGTTCAATCTCAGGCCCCTAAGATTATGACCTGAGCCAAAATCATGAGTTAGATGCCTAATCAACTGAGCCATACAGGCACCCCCCATTTCTCTTCATTCTTAAATCTTGTTTTTCTTTTATCAATTCAAAATTCAGGCAAGAACATCATCTAGGAACATCACCAAGCTGCAATATCTTTATTGACTAGACCAAAATTCTATCATGACTTGCCAAATTTGCAAGGACTTGCAGGGGCTTCATGCATGTTAATTTAAGATAGTTAGTGCCTGGTAAATTTATAATCAGGCTTTCAGTTTAACTCCATATTGAGTTAATTATGTCTATATGTCTTTGAAAAAGTTCATTTACTTCTTGGAACCTTTGTATCTTCAGAAGAAAAAATAGGATAACTCTGTGTCCCTCCAAGAATGCCAGTTATATAGAGTTAACCAACATACCATGGTAGGGCCATCTTGAATATTCAGTGTAATTGGTCCACAGAGTAAATCAACAGGGGTGGGAGAGTCTCTGTTTGGAAATGTCAGGCAGAATGGGAGAGTAGACTGGAAGTTTTGGGAAATGGCCAATTGGTACAACAAAACTACATTGATCAGTTGTGAACTAAAGACTGAGAGCAGGTCAAAAGAAAGATATCAAGAATAGTTCCAGGTACTAGTGGGTAAAATGGGAGCTGTGAATGCTGAAAGTGCAAAGCGTTCTCCTTTTACATAAGACCTAGCTCACTCTGTTGGGCAATGCCCAACTTTTAAGAGAACTGAATGGGGAGTGACAGTTTTAAAAGTTAAAGGATATAATGTACATCATGTACCCAGCACAGTGTCTGAACCTAATATAAGATCAACAGATGTTCCCTTTAGCCTTTTCTAGGACATGGATTCACTTCACCAGGGCAAAGAAAGCATTATGGAGGACCTAACTCACAAACTCTCACCTACCAAACATGGGAGATATTTGGTGGTGGTGGAGTTTTTTTTTTTTGTTTGTTTGTTTGTTTTTTTTTTTAAGATTTATTCACTTGACAGAGAGATCACAAGCAGGCAGAGAGGCAGGCAGAGAGAGAGAGGGAAGCAGGCTCCCTGCCAAGCAGAGAGCCTGATGTGGGACTCGATCCCAGGACCCCGAGACCACAACCTGAGCCGAAGGCAGCGGCTCAACCCACTGAGCTACCCAGGTGCCCCGGTGGTGGTGGTATTTTTAACTTGTTCTCCATTCTTTCATTTTAGAATCTGCCTTTCCCCACTTTATGCAAGTTTAGAAGGGCTCACAATTATGGATTCCTGCATCACCAACCACAGGGGAAGACATGTGATCCAAGTTGCTCAGACTCTAACAATGGTCCATTCTAAACAGGGCCAAGATTTTTTATTTTTTGTTTTTTTGTTTCTTTTTAGGAATTAATTGGATGCTGAAAGAGAGAGGACCTCTCTTCTGAGATTAGAAGCTGAAAGCCCCACCTAAACCAGAAGTTTTTGGAACCAAAACAAAGAAAAATAGAGTTAATAGATCAAAAAAAAAAGAGAGAGAGATTTCCTGGATCCTACTGTACCCGAAGCCCTAGACTTTTCAGTTACATGAGATATTTAGTTCTAATTCTTTTCTTTTCAGTTACATGAGATAATTAGTTAATTTGAGTGGGATTTGTATCCCTACAACCAACAGACCTGACCACTTTATGGGGATTATACGTGGTGATTAAACTTTGAAGTAGAATATATAAGAAAACATATTGTATTTCCCCTTTTCACTATAGATTTTACTCTAAACTATTTATAAAAAATAAAATAATGAAAATTAAGTTGGACATTTCTGTACTCAAACCCGTTACTAAGATAATATTTGGGTGTCCCCTATACAATAATCCTTCTGTTCTGGTGGGAAAATGAGGGCACTTGTAGAATGGTTTAGCTGGTGAGAATACCATGGGTTGATGTGAACCCAGGTACTGTCTGTTCCCAGAATCTCCCAAGACAATGAAGGGGGCATATAGAATTGAGAGTCAATCTTGTAACAGGCAGCATTGATCCCATGATCCATGAGTAAACTAAGGGTCCAAATGACTTGTCCTAACCAAAAAGGAAGCAGAGGCCTATAACTAGAGGCTGGGCATGGAGTCAGGAAATTATAAAGCCAAGTCAGGGAGGTGAGGGGAGCAAGCAGATTCTGCCAGGGTAGCAAGAGAGGCGGTGTGAGAAAAAGCTACTTCATTGCTGGATCTCTATGCTCTCCAACGTACTACATGGACTAAGGACATGGAGTTGAGAAGCCAGGGCAAGAACACATATCATTTACAGGCTCTCTGTGGCTAAGTAGGCTGTAATTGCAGCTTAACCACACAGATAGAACAAATAGTTATAGGGAGTAAACAGTCCTCCATTTACTGATTTATTTATCACCACATCATTTCTAGTCTCATCAATCCTATATTGAACATTTGCCACATACGTAGTATGGTACTAGCGTCAGAGATGGAGAAAAACATGGGAGGGGGTCTTTGCCTCATGGCAGCCAGGGCCCTAATTTGGACTATCTGGATGTGTATGCAGATAACTTGCATATAACCCAGTGTGTGGTGGTTAAATATCACACTAAAGGTTTGGACAGTGAAGTTATGAGATTTTTAGGGAGGTAGACATTATTTTTGGGTGATCAGAAGAGGCTTCTTAGAAGAGGGGGTATAAAGCTGGGTGGGTGGTCACTACGGCAAAGGGGGCCATGTGGATTTGGAAAGTAGATTGGGCTCTACCAATTAATTCAATATGAGACACTGGGCCAAGGTCTTAGCTTCTCCAAATCTCATTTTTTTCCTTTGCAAATGGAAAATAATATTGCAAATACCCAGGATTAAGGGCAAGATGAAATAAAGTAAGTAGTTCTGGGCTCCAACAGCCTCAAACCAGTCCTCACACCAAAGAGTAGCCTTGGGAGGAGCAAAATGAGCAGGTGAGGCACGAAGTGACCTTGGGCCTGGGAGTAAGGGACTGTGTGGGAAGGCCAACAACCTCCCATTTCACTTTATTATTATTATTTTTTCTGGTAGGACTTCTGTGGTGCTGAGGACCACATCACACACCCTTCCTCATCCTGTAACAGCCCCATGCTGGCAATCTAACAGCAATCATCCCTCATGAACTGAGATATCACTCCAAGGAAAATGGGGGCAGAAACCCTGAGTTAACAGAGATTGAGTTCCTAGCATCAGGCAGGGGCTCAAAATAGGAAGGAAGCTATTTTAGAATGTAGGGAAGGTTATATTGCTTGGACAATGGAGTTTATAAATTATAATTTACATCAACTAATTATGTCAAACACTCACAGGCAATTAACATGTATTTGTTCTCTTCCCCTTTTCCCATTCCCCAACATTTCCAAGAATGATCAGGACTCTGAATAGAATCTCTGAAAGCAGAGCTATTGGGTACAGATCTGCCTCTGTGTCTGTAAAAATAATTCAAAGCACATGTTTCTCTGATGGCAGGACAACCATTTGACTGCCACACAGAAGGACATCACATTTAAAAAATCATTTCTATCCACCTCCATCTATGGCTTCTCATACTGAAAAAGTTGACAAATTTGTGACTCATCTGTGACCAATTTTTGGAAGGTGTGAAAATGGAACCAAGTGTCCACTTAGCCACAAGTAGCATGTGTGTCCTCCAGGGAAGAGAGAATGGCTTTCTCCGGTGACATTTAAGAAAATGCCAGGGACAGCTATCATTCAGTGTGGGTTGGCTGCAGAGCCGCCCCAAGGCAGTGTCATTGTTGCTGAGAGTAGGGGCAGAGACAGGTCCCAGGGCTCAAAGAAATAGGTCAGGGCTGACAGCAGCAGCTGGTTAATTCTGCCTTCCCCACACCCCCACCCTCAGTGCCTTTCTGGTTCCCCAACCTCTGCTCTGGTCCCCTTGGACAGCAACACCATCTCCTCTCCCTGCCTTTCACTTCTTCAATCCCTCACTCCAGGCAACAGGAGCACAAATCTTAAATGCCTCCCAAATAGAAAACCTAAGGAAACTTTTCAGGCTCATAGATAGTGGGAACATTAAGACTTTCTTGAGCTTTAATTTCTTTTAACTCTAGATGCCAAGATTTTGTATTAGACTGTAGGCAATATGGAGTCTGCATTGCTTTCTTAAGCTTCATTTAAGTAGACAGGTAAGATGTGTTAGTGTAATTTTGAAAATGCCTTAACTACTTATTTATCCATCATCACAAATGAAATGTAGATCAGTTAATTTTATGGATAATTGATCTTTACCCTTTAAGCATGAACACTTCTTTTTCATCTAAAATGTATTCCATAATTCATTATAATTCTATAATTCATTTGATAAATACATTCTCATAAGAATTATTACCATGCTTCTTGGTTAGTCAGGCTCAATGAGCTGGACCTCGGCAGCTGAGTTTTGCTGAACTTATTTCATATAATTGAGGAAGGCTGCACCACAGGCCCCCACATAATGTCTTCAGAACTTTGCACAGGTCTCATCAGTGACACACCTTTCTATCATGTCCTAAGCAATACAATCTCATAGAATCACTGCCAGGTTTCTCCCTGATTGTAAACCATGTTCCATTCCTGGGGAATAGTAGAAGAGCAAAATCTGGGACAAAATAGCCTAACTCAGCAAGGAATGGAGGAAGATCTTGGAAAGAGGTGAGAATATACTTGAAGTTTGGAAAATAACATAGAAGGTCACTTTTGCTCTGGAGGCTTCTTAAAAAGGGCAGCAGGGTTTTTGACCCTGACATTGACATTATCTTTGTCTTTGACGCAGGCTGTTGATTTGCAATATTGAGTCCTCCAGAGTCTCCCTCAATTCTCACTGCTTCCAACCTGATATAAGCCTCATATTGTTTATGCTGGAGAAAAAGGGAAGGGAGCCGGAGAAGCTCTCACACTCCCCACACACTCACATGTACCCCCCATCCACATCCCATCTTGTTCACTGTGGCCCTGAGTTGGCCTGCCCTTCTGATTCCTCATCCCAGGGGCTGGCTGGGCATTTCCATCCTCTCATATCCAAAGGAACCTAAACTTTGAGAGCATTATTTCCCCCTCACTGTGCCAAAGAATATTGCATTTGCTTATCCAGTCACAGCTGTGTTCAAGGTAATGTTTCTGGAAGTTAAAAACAAACAAATCTATTCTCAACCCTACAGCCAGAGCGGCTTTTTGGTTTTTTTGTTTGTTTGTTTGTTTGTTTAAGTTTTTATTTAAATTCTAATTAGTTAACACAACATGTAATGTTAGTTCAAGGTGTACAATATAGTGATAAAGTGACTCGACACTTCGACGTAACACTTGGTGCTCATCACAAAGAATGTTGTTTTTAGCATGTTAGTCTGATCATGTAATTCCCCACCAGCCCCTTTTTGCTGTCCTTACAGTCAAATTCAAAGTGCTCAACAGGCCCCACACCAGGTCCCAAGGAAACTGCTGGACCTCCTCTTCAGCCTCTTCAGCCTCTTCACCCCTAAGCTCCCCTCCTTTCTGAGCTCAGCAGCTGTGGGGTACCCAGTCCAAGCCTGCCCTCTTCCAACTTGGGGCCTGTCACCCACAGTCCTTGTACCCGTTCATGCTACACCTTCCTTGATATAACAAGAAAGAACAAAAATAAAACATGCATCCTTTGGAGCTCAGCTCAGGTGTCAGGTCTTCAGAGAAACCTTTATTGACGCTCCCATAAAAGACTAAGTCCCCTTGGGGTAGGAAGCTACACAGGCACTCCCCAGTCTCAAAATCCAGCACTCTTGCCATCACTCATTCAGTGTTCATCTTTTCTCACTAAACTCCATGGGGGCAGCGACAGGGGCAGAGGCAGTGTTTGTGGCCTCTGAGCTCTAGTGGGGGAAGGAACTGGGTCTTGGAGAATAACCATACAAAAAGATCTTGGTTTGCAGATTAAAAAAAAAAAAAAAAAAAAAAAAAAAAAGCTTGATCATGTGAATACTTTTCAAAAGCCTCTCTGAGGGACTGCAAAGGGCCATTCCCATGATGGGGCCTGAAGCTTAAGCTGTTTTAGTTGCATGGGGACTCTGTTCTGGGAAAGGATTATATCAGGGATCCTGACACCTGACCCAATTGTATTTGGGTGACTATTGTTCATTAGTTTTCCAATTACTGAATGAGGAAAAATTAGAAAATCTATATTCTTTAAATCCTAGTAAAACCATGCAGACCTACTATGAATGGAAGAAGTTACTGGCTCTTTAAGGGTTGAGCAGATCTTGGATGAAAAGAAGACACCGACCCTTTTTCTTGACAAGGGCCATCAGAGAAGTGGGCTCTGGCCATGCCAGTTAGAGGCTGATTCTGTTCTCTAGCCCTGACTCCATGGGGAGCAATCTGAATCTGTGATCACGATATTCTTAACCAGAGATCCTTGGTGAACCCACAGTGCTCATAAAACTGGAAACATTTCTTTCTGTGTTCATGTCTCTGGCTTTCATCAAACTCTCAAAGTGATAGGAGACCACCCAAAATATGAACTGTTAACTGCAGATTAGTCCAGGAAGATGAGGAATCAATAGAAATACTGTAACAGCTCAGACAGCTCAGGGTTCATATACCAGCCTCACTTCTTAGATGAGGACCTTCACAATTTATTCAACCTCTTTGAGTTTACTCAACTGTATAATGGAGCTACTAGTGATTATTCACAGGGGGACTGTAATAGCACAGATATATATGTGTGTGTGTATATATATGTACACACACATACATACATACATATATAATACATATTGCCTGGCCTTTCCTATCTCATAGTGCACATTCTATAAATACTTGTTCTCTTCCCTTCTAAATAAATAGTTTTTCATTGTTTAGCATAATCCTTGTACTAGAGATTAAAATATTTAAGAATAATGTCTTCATTCACTCATCTATTCATTTGTAAGGTTTATTCAACATCTCTTATGTGCCAGACATGTGCTAGGTACTGGGAGCAGGGAGGGTGGGAATCAAAGATCAATAAAATTACTAGAAGGATTGAAGGCAAATCAAATGGACTAAAACAAATCAAGGAGTTTTGAAAATTTCCCACTTCATGATGAATATGTGGTCTCTCTTGGAGATGAGCCTCTTTGGCTATCTATAGGATTCTAAAATATCTGGATAAAAATGGAAAAATATAGTCATTCATGGGACTTTTTATGCAGAAGATAGCAATCACCCAGATGTTTCCAAATATTCATGCATCCACTGTTATCTAGACAACCATTTTGGAGTGCTGAAATTTTCATTCTCAATGAGATGGTGTTGCTTTGGGTACACACAGCTTTGTCAGTTTCATGTTACAAACCAACAAATATCCTGTCTCTGACATGGGCCAAGTGTAACTCGTGCTTGCAAAGCAAAATGAAACAAAAAAAAAAAAAAAAAAAAAAAAAGTAATGAGACATTATGAAAATAAGTAGGTCTTAGAGCCAATATAAAATTATTCAGATGTAGTCTCTTAGTCCTTCTCTCTCTTTCTCTGTCTCTGACATACACACACATTAACCCTGCTTCATCTCCGTCTGTGTCCACTCCATGCCTCCCCGCAGCCAGCTCCTCTACCATTCCCAGATCAGGAAGGCTTCTCAAGTGCTGACCAGTGTGTCCCCCCCACCCTCCCCACACACCTAGCGTGGCCAAATAAAATATAAGATTTTTAATCTCAATTTCAAATAGACAATAAGTAAATACTCAGTATAAAAATGCCCAGATGTTGCATGGGGCCTACTTATATTAAAATTCTTTGTTTACCTCAAATTCTAACTTAATTGAACATCTTGTATGTTTATTTGTTAAATCTGGAAACCCCACCCCATTTGTTCCTAGAGTTGTGTCCTGTGACCAAGTTATGCCACTCGCATGCCTTTGGGCTCAGTTTTATTTTAACCTGGCATGTTCTAGTTCCAGAGATGGTGTTTCTTCTCTGGAGCCAACTCAAAGTCCCTGCTCTACTAAATTCTACCTTCTCAAGACCACCGCAGCAGTTACCCATCACTGTGCTCTGCGGGGCTGCCCCACACCTAGTTTTTCTTTCTCGGACCCCCGGAGCTCTTGCTTGCTGGTCTCCTCTTCACCAGTGACCCCTGCTGTCACAGGATCCCTTCTCGTCCTGGTTCCCCTCCTACCCAATGGGCCTATGACAACCCTGACCTTGTACAGCCTGCTCTCAGGCTTCTCTGACTCACTACAAGTAAATTTCCAGCCCCCATGCTCCCCATGCATCTCCAATAGGACAGCACAGCTATATTTGCATTAGCCAAGGAAAGGATTGGTTGCATTCACAAGTTAAAATGAGCATCAGAAGGCCAAACAATGCAGTCAAGAAGAGACTACTTATTTCCTAGGAAGAAATATAACTAAATGGGAAAATGTCTAATAAACTAATAAATGAATTAATAGGTACACAAAATATAATTTACCTCAGAGCCTGCAATTCAACCACATAAGTACTCATAATATCAAAGCTTTTTTATTTCCTCTAAATTTATCAAGGTCTTATTTAATTGCTATAAACACCTAAAGACATGAGCAAATTAACACATAAAATTGCAGGATTTTAGCTGATACATATTCATGAACGCATGTTGTTGTGATCAGGCAAATAATGACCTGAGACATTGATAAATTTGGTAGATGCAAAAAGAAAAACGTAGCACACTGATAGAATTTTCTGCAGATCACTGAGTGGAATCTTTGATAGCCCTACTCTAAGAGACCATTCATAATGATTATTGTACTTCTGTAATTCTTCCAGGACAGAAATCAGCAAATGTTTAACCAGTGGGCTTCATAAAATTACTGTCCCCCAAACACTTGAATGCTAGATTAGTGCTAAAGAATGCTGGCTTCTTGGAAGGGTAATCCCAGGCCCTGTTGCTCAGAATCAGTTTCACATTCTTACTGGCATTCTTGCTTCCATATCTACTGCCACTCAGAGAGAACTGACAGTTTTCCAAGCATTTGTGGGAATCTCAAGTTACAGCTGTTCCAGGGTCTTCAGAATCAATGTCTTTTATTTGGATGAAAATATACAGCATATGTTGGCTCACCCAGAGTTGCTGTGGCATAGTTATTTTTGAATCCCCAGCCTGCTAACCCTTCTCCTAAGAACCCATCCATACATAACTCCTATTCATTAAATTCTTTGCTCTCACCCAAGCAGGCAGTGCCCCTGTGAGCTGGAAACTGCACTTAGTCTATCATAGCAGGACTGGTCATGACAAAAGGATCTGAGCAATTGCCTAGGACATATAATGGGTCTGAGAGGCCAAACCACAGACTGTGAGAGGACCTGCAAATGGTTCTCAAGAAAAGGGCACAATTCCACAGCACACGGGTAGGAACACTAATTGATTTCAACTGATCCCAGAGTAAACCTCAGATTCCTTCTCAACACATATCCTGGTCAGCCATTTCCAATCAATCTATAGTAAGAAGCAGTTCAAAGTTATTTGCCTCCCCTGTTCAAACTGAGGTCAATGAGAAAGTTGGGCCCTAGAATAGAACTGTAACAAATTGCCTCCAAAACAACATTTTTAAATTATTTACTATGTTACAGAGACTATGGCATATCTACCTATCTCTGTAATAATAATAGTAGACTCATTTATTCCTCACATTGGCCTTATGAGGTAGGTGCTAACACTGTCCCAATTTTGTAATAACTTGCTTAAAGTCACACATGACAAGGTTAAGGATCAGTATTCAAATATAGGCCTCTCTCCCTTTTTATCCTGTATTCTTAGCCATTATGCTGACAGCTGGACTACCATTAAGTGGAAAGAAATCGACAGCTGCTTATGCTGTGTGACTTCAAGGGATAATGGGAAAATCCTCTCTGCACACATCTTCAAGCTCCCCCTCCCCACACAGATCTGTTGGCTTTAAGCAGGAGGGAACAACTGGTAGAGTGGAGAGAGCATAAAATGCAGAGTCCCAGCCCAGCTGCTCCCTAGCAGGCTGACCTTGGGTAAGCAGCTTAGTCTCCCTGGGGATGACTATGACGACCGCTGCTCCACTAGACTGTATGGGTATTAAATGAAACACATAGAGAAGCCCATTTTGAAAGTGGAATGGGGCATGTAAGGGTTAGTTGCTATGATTAAGATGCAGAACTAGATAAAGCACATGATTTCTCCCAGAAGTATGTGCATTCAGACAATGGTATTTACACAGAGATTCTGAGTCGGGAGTGGGGCAGTAGTGGAACTCTGGGGGATGGAGTACACGGCAGTCTTGAGGAATGGGCATAAGGATGCCTGACATAGCTGGGGGTGGAGAGGAGGCTGGGGCTCCTGCTTTCCACTTGGAACCCTGGGCAAGCAGGTGGCTAGAACCATCATCCCCAGGTACCTGGATTGGATTCATATACTACCTATATCAGAAAATTCCTGACAATCAGACACTTTCCAATTAGCCCTCATAAAATACAGACAGGATCGCTTGAGAGTAGTTCTTATGGGGATGAGAACACAAGCACAGGATGCTTTAGGAAACGGTTCACAGGCTGAGAGGGAGCCAGGGCTAAGAAAAAGAGTAAGTACTCCAGTCCCCAGGGCTTGGTCAGTGTGGACCAGCAAAGGAATATCTTGAAGTTCTTCCTCGTTCATATCAGCCCTTGCCCAATAACCTGAAGGTCACCCTGTAGAGTCTAATCTTCATTTCTAAATAAAGTCAATCCAGTCCTTCGGCAAGTCAGTGAAGCCCAACGTGGGGGCTCCTAACTACTGTAATCTGCTGGCATTTTATCTCCATGTCTGCAGGTCCTGTGACTTTCTGGGGTGGGGTGGGGAGTTTTGGTTACTTAGACAATCATCAAGTACAAGAGATGACCATGTAACCAACTTGGGGACTTCTCATGCTTGTCCAGATCACTCAGAGCCTCATTTAGTATCTATTCCTTGAGGCGAATCCAGTTGGACAGGATAGGATGGAACTACACTGAGTTGAGCTGAATCTGAATCAGTTGACCTTGTTGCCTTTTCTAACCTCAAACCAGTTAAGGTGAGGAAACAAACCACTGTTTCCTCTTAGCTAGTGTCTCAGACCAGCCCTATCTTGGTGTGTCCCAACTGTGAATGAAGAACACATCTGTTGAGCTACTGGGACTCATCTTTGATACCACTTGATACCTTCATCCTCTTCACCTCCCATCCAACCCATTGCCAAATCCTGCTCATTTTGATCTCATGCTCACCTTAAGAAAGTGTTCACCTCTCTCCACCTCGGCCACCGCAGCCCCTGCCCACCCTGATGATTCATGGAGCTTACTGAATTATGTCCCTGTGTCTGTTCTTGTCCCACTTCCCAGCCTAGTTCCCACTCCAGAAGTAAAGCAGACAAACACCCACCCCCCCACACACACATACACATACATATACACACACCCACACCCCCACACAGACGGCTACAAAATATCAATATAAGCATGTTTCTCCTCTGGTAGAACCCACAAGTTCTTTCCTGTGCTATTAGGATGCAGATAAGAATCCTCCGCACAGGGGTGCCTGGGTGGCTCAGTTAGTTGAGCATCTGCCTCTTGATTTTGGCTCAGGTCATGATCTCAGGGTCGTAAGATCGAGCCCCTTATTACGTTCAGTGTGTCATCTGTTTGGGATTCTTTCCCTCTTCTTCTCCCTCTGCCCCTCTCCCCAGTCACACATGCTCTCTCTTTCTCAAATAAATAAATCTTTAAAAAAAAAAAAAGAAAGAAAGAAAAAGAAATGTCAGTACAGCTTATGAGCACAGCCTGGAACCTCTCTCCCAGCTGCTCAAAATACTCTGGCCACCAGGTTCTACAGGTCTCCCCAGCAATTCCAGCCATGCAGTTCCTCAAATGCTCCACACTCCCTCATATTTCTGAGCCTTTGCACATACTTTCCTGTCAGTCTGAAATGTCCTCCATCTGAACACTTTCCCTGCCTCCCACTTTCCTATACCTAAGTGATAACAGTAAAAACGTTCTTCCTTCATGCTACAGGCCTTAGAGCTACCCACTCTCCCATAATACTCTTCCCTTCCTTCATAACACCTACCAGACTTTATAAGTATATGAATGTGTGATTTTTATTAATGCCATTTTCTCACTAAGCAACAATCACCATGAAAGCAGAGACTATAGATTCTTTGCTTACTCTCGTCTCCTCAGGGCCTAGTGTTGGGCCCTGGCATATGATGGGGAACGATAGCCCTTTATTATTGAATGTTGAGTGAATAGACACCACCAGCTCTTCAAATTGCCAATGATGACTCAGAGAGCAGGGCAATGATGAGCTGTGCCCCATGCACCTGTCACTCCACTCTTCCTCTCATTTGGAGCTTTTTCATTTCTGCTTCAGAAATTTTGGATTTACAATTTATAGTGACATTTCAAAGGCAACAACACTGTAGGTCACAGAAATACTCAGTATGACTATTGACAAGCTTTTATTATTGCGTGGAATATTTTAGAATAGTTCATTACTTTCAGGGCATTGTTTAGAACAGCTCCTGTCATACAACCATTAAATGCTGACCCTGGGGGCATATCAGGGGCCAGTCCTTAGCCATGACATCACCTGGCTCTCATAATAGGCCAGAAAGGAAGCTACCTAGCTCTACTTAAATGCTTCCTATGATGGGGAGGGCCTCATCACCTCTATTCCACTGAGGAGCAGCTGCACTTGTTAAAAAATTTTGCCTTATGTTGTGCTGAGATCTACCTCATGGTCACCCCTCCCCCACGTTCTTGAGCTCACATACCAAATAACACTAAATGCGCATCCACATGACAAGCCATCAGTGAAGACCACTGACAAGCCACATCTGAAGACTTCTCTTCTATATTTTATGCTTTCTCCAGCCTTGATTTTTTATTTATAGACCAGATCTTGCTATTTTATTGCATGTATTCCTGTAAGCTGCCTTAAATCTTGTGTGGAATAAGGCTCCATATAAATAAATCCTTGTGTCTTTCCTCTAGGCAACAACTCAAGTTCCCACCCGACAGTCTCCCCACCCACTTTGCATTATTACCTGAGATGTAACCTCTGATCATTCTGACACTAGACTAGGGAACAGTCTAGGACTGTCCCCAAACTCGATCTGCACCTTAGACAGTTACTGACAAGTCCATCAAGGGTCTTTGGGAACAGCGTACTAGGACAACAGGCAGAGTTTGGGAACAGGAGCGCAGGCCCATCACTGCTCTTTCAGTTTCATTTGGCCAGTTATTAGCGATGTGCCAAGTCTTTAGAAACCCCCCAATAACCCACCCCTGGCACAAGATGATAACCTAGCCTCCTACATGAACTAGGAGACTGAGGCTACACCTGAATACCCTCCTTCCCTTCCACACTCACAGTCCACTCTCTCTCTCTGTCCTCTTTCACTGCTCTCTTGTGCACCTGCTTTAAAAAGCTGGTCTCTCTACTCTAACTGAACCCATTGCTTTCCACTCTGTGGTCCTCCTCCAACAAACATCTCTGTTACATGAGTCCTTCCATCTTTCCCGGACAGCTAGCACCTTCCCTTCTGCACACAAAATGCTCAGGTCATCCCTAGCCTAAAAATTACTAGTAGTGAAATATTTAATAACCTATCTTAGCCCCAAACTGACATCCTAGCTTTTTCTGTGCAAGCATGAGGTTTTATATGCAAACCTCTGGAAAAAAACAAACAGTGCTCTTACATGAGAATAGATCCACATTTTGTGAGGCCTGAAGAATATACAATTTGGGGGCAGATGGGGTCATTAAGATAAAGAATTCAAAACTATAAAATAAAAAGTTAGGTACAAAAGTGAATAACTAAAACAAGGAAAAATTGTAAGGAATTACATTTTTTTAAAAAATGGACTAATAGGGGCATCTGGGTGGCTCAGTGGGTTAAAGCTTCTGCCTTCAGCTCAGGTCATGATCTCAGGGTCCTGGGATCAAATCCCGCATCAGGCTCTCTGCTCAGCAGGGAGCCTGCTTCCCTTCTCTCTCTCTCTGCCTGACTCTCTGCCTACTTGTGATCTCTGTCTGTCAAATAAATAAATAAAATCTTTTTTAAAAAATGGACAAATATTACAGATACCTAGAAAATAATGTCACTTTTTTAAATTAACTGCCAGCCTCTATAACATTTCCCTCTACATTTTTTTTTTACCTGCATTCTCTGAGAGTGCTTCTTTATTTGCCAAGGATTCAACCTATCCTCCTGTATAATGAATCAAAACATGTGTTTATCATTTACAGTTCAGAAAATTTTTAGCTTTCTAGTTCATTTTTGGTAATATGCAAGTCTGTAAGATTTTTTTCTCAAACTTGTAAAAACTTCTTATCAAGTTTCTGTTATATGTGAACTGAAAGTTTTCTGAACATCCCAAGTTATTTTGCACTGTGACTGATCTTAAATCTTCTTTGAACTGACAACACCCATTAACCAGTGTGTCATTGATGTCTCATCACAGTGGTATGTCATAAATTTTTGGCTATCTTATCTGATAGGAGATAATTTGCATTTTGACTGGGCTCTGACAAGAACTGGCTCCTCTTGCAATATTATAGATACCCTCCCTAGAAGGACGCTCCACATGCTAGCTCCTGGCTCTATAGGCTTCACACCTTTTCTCTTCCACTATCCACATTGTTCCTTATGCCAGGTTTCACACTAGGCACCACTGACTGTGTGTACGTGCTGGGTGAGCCGGCCCAGCAGGTAGGGAGAGAATCTCTGGAACCAGGAGCAGTCGCTTAACTTTGCGTTAAGACATGAAAGCCAGGGCTCCTGGGTGGCTCAGTGGGTTAAGTCTCTGCCTTCGGCTCAGGTCATGATCTCAGGGTTCTGGGATCGAGCCCCGCATCGGGCTCTCTGCTCAGCGGAGAGCCTGCTTCCCCCTCTCTCTCTGCCTGCCTCTCTGACTACTCTGTGTGTGTGTCAAATAAATAAATAAAAATCTTAAAAAAAAAAAAAAAAAGACCTGAAAGCCACACAATTCCCCTTAACCCTAAGTAGTTCCCTTTGCTTGATGCTTGAATGCCACTCGACAGTAGGGAACCCATGAGTAAAGAAGAGCCTGAATGGGAAGAGACGGTAGTCTTCACCGACTGCAGTTAAATATTGCTATAGAGTGAATGTTTGTGTTCCTCCAAAATTTTCATGTGTTGAAAACCCAATGTGATGGTATTTGGAAATGGATCCTTTGGGGAATAATTAAGGCTAGGTTAGGCCATGAAGGTGGGGCCCTCCTAATGGAATTAATGTTATGAAGGAGTTTCCTTGTGTCTCTCTCCCAACCTTGAGAAGACATAGAGGAAACACTGTCTGCAACCAGGAAAAAGGCTCTCACCAGACCTGTACCACATTGCCACCCTGATGTCATACTTCCCAGCCTTCAGAACTGTGAGAAATTTCTCTTGTTTAACCCACCCAGTCTGTGGAATTTGGTTAAAGCAGCTTGAAAAAAAGAAGTCAAATATCTTAGGTTTGTAAGTTCTACAGATCACATAACCCTGGGAAGGCATTGCAAGGGTCCATCTTAGGTCCTGGGAAAGGTCTGGGCAAGTGAGGAGCCTGAAACTCAAGCCTCATTTGCTTCCTAGTACATCTGCTTTGGCTGTTAAAGTATCCTCAAGAATCCCCAAGATAGGGGCACCTGGGTGGCTCAGTGGGTTAAGCCGCTGCCTTCGGCTCGGGTCATGATCTCGGGGTCCTGGAATCGAGTCCCGCATCGGGCTCTCTGCTCAGCAGGAAGCCTGCTTCCCTCTCTCTCTCTCTCTGCCTGCTTCTCTGCCTACTTGTATCTCTCTCTGTCAAATAAATAAATAAAATCTTAAAAAAAAA
>PJEN01019840.1:0-28284 GCA_004024605.1 Pteronura brasiliensis
TGAGTTCTAGCTTCAGAGCATTGTGGTCTGAAAATATGCAGGGAATGATCCCAATCTTTTGATACCGGTTGAGACCTGATTTAGGACCGAGGATGTGATCTATTCTGGAGAATGTTCCATGTGCACTAGAGAAAAATGTGTATTCTGTTGCTTTGGGATGAAATGTTCTGAATATATCTGTGATGTCCATCTGGTCCAGTGTGTCATTTAAGGCTTTTATTTCCTTGTTGATCTTTTGCTTGGATGACCTGTCCATTTCAGTGAGGGGAGTGTTAAAGTCCCCTCCTATTATTGTATTGTATTTTGTTGATGTGTTTCTTTGATTTTGTTATTAATTGGTTTATATAGTTGGCTGCTCCCACGTTAGGGACATAGATATTTAAAATTGTTAGATCTTCTTGTTGGACAGACCCTTTGAGTATGATATGGTGTCCTTCCCCATCTCTTATAATAGTCTTTGGCTTAAAATCTATTTGATATGATATAAGGATTGCCACCCCTGCTTTCTTCTGATGTCCATTAGCAAGGTAAATTGTTTTCCACCCCCTCACTTAAAATCTGGAGGTGTCTTCAGGTCTAAAATGAGTTTCTTGTAGGCAACATATAGATGGGTTTTGTTTTTTTATCCACTCTGATACCCTGTGTCTTTTGATTGGGGCATTTAGTCCATTAACATTCAGGGTAACTATTGAGAGATATGAATTTATTGCCATTGTATTGCCTGTAAGGTGACTGTTATTGTATATTGTCTCTGTTCCTTTCTGATCTACTACTTTTAGGCTCTCTCTTTGCTTAGAGGACTCCTTTCAATATTTCCTGTAGAAACAGGCATTCTTCTTAGGACCCATCACCTACTTAACCCATTCCCCCCACCTACCTCCCTTCTAGCAACCCTCAGTTTGTTATCTATAGTTAAGAGTCTCTTCTATGGTTTGCCTCTGTTTTTCCCCCCATATTCATCTGTTTCGTGTCTTAATTCCATGTATGAGTGAAATAATTTGGTCTCTCTTTCTGACTGACTTATTTCACTTAGTGTAACATACTTTCACTTCTTCCACATCATTGTAAATGGCAAAATTTCATTCTTTTTTATGGCTGAGTAATGGTCTATTCTAAATATATACCACATCTTCTTTATCCATTCATCAGTTGATGGACATTTGGGCTGTTTCCATAATTTGCCTATTGTAGATACTGCTGCTATAAACATCAGGTGCATGTATCCCTTTGAATCAGTATTCTTGTAACATTTGGGTAAATACCTAGTAATGAAATTGCTGGATCATCGGTTAGTTATATTTTTAACTTTTCGAGGAATCTCCATACTGTTGTCCTACAGTAGCTGTACCAGTTTTCATTCCCACCAATACTATAAGAGAGTCCCCCTTTCTCCAAATCCTCATCAAAATCTGTTTCTTGTGTTGTTCACTGTAGCCATTCTGACAGGTGTGAAGTGTTATCTCATTGTAGTTTTGATTTGTATTTCCCTGATGATGAGTGATGATGAACATCTTTTCATGTCTGTTAGCCATCTGGATGTCTTTTTGGATAAGTTTCTATTCATGTTTTCTGCCCATTTCTTAATAGGAATGTTTGGGTTTTGGGTGTTTAGTTTGATAAGTTCTTTAAATTTTGGATATTAACCTTTTATCAGATATATCATTTTCAAGTGTCTTCTCCCATTCTATAGGCTGCCTTTTAGTTTTGTTGTTTCCTTCACTGTGCAGAAGCTTTTTATCTTGATGAAGTCCCAATCGTTCATTTTTGCTTTTGTTTCCCTTTCCTCATGAGATGTATCTAGTAAGAAGTTGCTACAGCTGAGATCAAAGAGGTTATTGCTTGTGTTCTCCCCTAGGATTTTGATGGTTTCCTGTCTCACATTTAGGTTTTTAATTAATTCTGACCTTATTTTTGTGTATGGTATAATAAAGGGGTCCAGTTTCATTCTTCTGCATGTCCGTCCAGTTTTCCCAACACTGTTTATTAAAGAGGCTGTCTTTTTTCTATTGAATATTCTTTTCTTCTGTGTCAAAGATGAGTTGACCATATAGGTGTGGGTCCATTTCTGGGTTTTCTATTCTGTTCCATTGATCTATGTGTTGGTGATTGGATTCTAAAGTTTTTGTTCGTTTGTTTGTTTTAAGATTTTATTTATTAATTTGACAGAGAAAGAGACCACAAGTAGGCAGAGAGGCAGGCTGAGAGAGAGGGTGAAGCAGGCTCCCTGCTGAGCAGAGAGCCTGATACGGGGCTTGATCCCAGGACCCTGGGATCATGACCTGAGCCAGAGGCAGAGGCTTAACCCACTGAGCCACCCAGGTGCCCCTGGATTCTAAAGTTTATAAAGAATTGCAAATAATCAAAAACATACTGTATAAGAAGTGCGAAGTTCAATGACCCAGCACTATCTGATTTCAAGATATCTATAAAGCTATAATAATGAGGGCATTGTGGGGTTGGCATAAGTATAGACACTTGGAGTAAAGGAACAGAATAGAATGTCACAAATAAATTTATACATATCTCCTGATTTTTCTTTATATTTTTAAAGATTTTATTTATTCATTTGACAGACAGAGATCACAAGTAGGCAGAGAGGCAGGCAGAGAGAGAGCAGGGGAAGCAGGCTCCCCGCCAAGTAGAGAGCCCAATGCGGGGCTTGATCCCAGGACCCTGGGTTCATGACCTGAGCTGAAGGCAGAGGCTTTAACCCACTGAGCCACTCAGGTGTCCCTCTCCTGATTTTTCAATTAAGCCACCAATACAACTCAATGGGGAAAAAAATGTTTTGTTACAAATTGTATTGCAACAGGATGTCCACACAGAAAAGAAGGGAACCCTATCTTTGGTATTATATACAAAAATTATTTTGAAGTCATTATGAAATTAAATGTAAAAATATAATATTTTAATGCTTCTAGAATAAGACATAGGGATAAAGTTTTCCATTATAAGGTATTAGAATGGATATTAAACACATTGAAGTTTTTCAACACCATTACTCATCAAGACTGAGATATCACAACTCACATACTAGAATTTCAAAGGTTAAAAAGACTGAACAAAGCAAGACTGTTGAGTTCTCAGTACCCTTATTTAACAAAAGTACTGAAAGTCCTTACCATGGCAATAAGCTAAGAAAAGACATGCAGATTAGAAAGAGCAAAATAAAAATGTCCTTATTTATAGTTAATACAATTGTCTATGAAAAAATGGATACTACAAAATATTTCTAGAACTAATAAGTGAGTTTAGCAAAGTCTCAGGATATAAAGTTAATACACAAAAATATATCTTATTTCTAGGTCTTAGCAATGAACATGTGAAAACTAAAATTAGAAACACAATACCATTTACAATTGATCTAAAACATTAAATAGTTTAAATCTAACAAAGTATGGAATTGATATGCTATAAATAACAAAATGATTTATGAAATTAGAGTAAATAGAGTGTCCCTGGATTGGGAGAATCACCATAGTAAAAATACCAATTTCCCCCAAAGTGATAAGTAGGTTGATGCAATTCCTATAAAAATACTATAAATTCCTATAGAAATACCATCAAGATTTGGGGTAGATATTGTCAAGCCATATAAAAATTATATGGAGGGTCACCTGGGTGGCTCAGTCAGTTAAGCATCTGACTCGTGGTTTTAGCTCAGGTTATGATCTCATAGGTCATAGGATTGAGCCCTGAATCTGGATCCAAGCTCAGTGGGGAGTCTGCTTAAAGATTCTCTTCTTCTGCCCCTTTCCCTACTAGCACATGTGTCCTGTCCCACTCTCTCCCTCTAATATAAACAAATATAACTTTTAAAAATAAAAAATAAAATAAAATATATGAAAATGCAAAAGGTTTAGTGGAACTAAATTTTTAAAAGAATAATAAAGATGAATCACTCCATCTAATGTTAACTTATTATACAGAATCAAGAGTGTGTTACTGGCTAAGGGAAAGATACACAGATCAGTGCAACAGAATAGAGAGTCCAGAGAGAGATCCATATAAATAACCCCAGCTGATTTTTGTCGAAATTGCAAAAGCAGTTCAATGCTGTAAAGTCTTTTCAACAAATGGAATGGAAGGAATTAGGTACCCATAGGCAAAATAAGGGCCTCAACCTAAAGCCCTCACATTATACACAAATTGTTTCAAAATCAATAATGAGTTTAAATGTAAAATGTAAAGTTATAAAACATTCAGAAGAATTCTTTTTTTTAAAGATTTTATTTATTTATTTGACAGAGAGGGACCATGACCACGAGTAGGCAGAGAGGCAGGCAGAGAGAGAGGAGGAAGCAGGTTCCCTGCCGAGCAGAGAGCCTGACAGGGGCTCGATCCTAGGACCCTGAGATCATGACCTGAGCCAAAGACAGAGGCTTTAGCCCACTGAGCCACCCAGGCACCCATAGAAGAATTCTTACAAGATAAACTTTGGAAGCTAAAACTAAGTGATGAGTTCTTAGACATGATACTACAAGTACAATCTATAAAAAGGACAAGTGATAAGCTGGAGTTTTCAAAATTTAAAACTTTTACTCTGAAAAAGATTCTGTTAAATGGATAAAAAGACAAACTACAGATTCAGGGAAATATCTGCAAACCCATATCCAACAAAGGACCTGTAGCTAGATCTAGAATATATAAAGGGCTCTAAAAACTCAGAAATAAAAAAAAAAAAAAAACATCTAAGACTATTGGTTCTTTTACTTGGGGATTCTTTTTAGAGTTTCCATTATAGGAACCTCCCCCTGTAGATCTCTTAATGAGAAAATGCCTCTTTTTAAATTGACTTCTTAAAATATCCTCCTTTATGTGATGAGATTTGGGTTTTATTGCAGTTCTGGAGTCAGATTATTCCACCATCTTCCCCTTTAAGACACTCCAGGCTGGTTTTCTTTAAATAAGTCCACATTTGCTTCTCAAAAACATGGCCCTCTGCCCTAGGTTCAGAGGAAGTTCACCTGCTGTTAACAGACCCTACTTTGTTTTACTGCCTTAGGCCAATGATACTAGTTAGTCTCTCATCTTCAGTTTTCTCAAACAAGTGTCAGTCCTAGGTTTCACAAATTTCATACATTTTCAAACTCTCCCAGGAGTACTCTAAAATCTCTCTCTAACTTGCTTAAGATAAGACTTAAGTAAGAATCCTCCTCTGACCATGGTAGAGCATGAACAAGATAATGCAATTGTCTTTGAAGACAGATTAATCTCCCTATGCATTTTATAACAAGTATTACTTTCCAAGACAAAACCAGATTAATAATCTCATAAAATGTGCTGAATAGGAGGTCTGGTTCCAGAGCCACCTCATCTAATCTGGAAAGTTGTCCTTCTCATAAAACAACACAACACAAAACAAAACAAAGAAGAGGGTTGTTTGGCTTACCTTGCACTAACCCTCAGAGTGGGTTGGGAGCCCATCTTTGACTCTACTGAAGTACCATTTTTTTAAAATTTTACATGTTTCTTCTCTTCCTTACTGGACTGTGAGCCACTTGACGACAGTGTGTTTTCTCTGCATTTTAGGACCTGACAATGCTTGACATTTTATTAGATGATCAATAAGTATTTGTTAGATAAATATACAAAACTATCTTTTTCTTATAACCTAATAAGAAAATAAACTCCAGGGCCCTGTTCCACCATGTCACCAATTTTAGGATTATGGCTTTACTATTTGATACCTTTCATGTACTGACAACACAGCAAGGACTTTGAAGATGAGAACTAAAATATAGCCTCAGAGGAGAAGATATACAAATTAATTGAACTCATTTTGTTGTAAAAAGCAGAGTAAATATAAATTTTGGGTTGGTCACAATCATTGCATTAAGGTAGTCTTTAAAATGATTTCCACTGAGTTATTTAAAAATGTGTCTTTTTATGAAGGTTCTTAATTGGTTTATACTGTTTTCTTACTGAGAAAGTTCAGGAGAGACTCAGCAGACAAATCTTGAATAAATTATCATATGTTAAGCAAAAATGTACACATGTTCTGAAGTGAACAAGTTGATGGTAAAGGCAGTTACAAAGGAATAGGGACTTTGCAATGGAATCTTTTAAGTAGAGTTCAGAGACCCTTTCCAGTTTTTATGATTTGCTGAGCACAGATGGTTGCATATAAGACCTAGTACTAACAAAAAATAGATTATTTCCTTCTCAATATGTAAGTTCCACACAATTAAACTATAACAGATTTCTAGCAAAACACGATAGAGATTACAAAAATGGTTTTGCTATGTAAATTTTACATTTTAATTGTCCTATAAATAGAGAATAATAATAAACATACTGCTTAGAAATATTATTTTCTTCCACCTGGAAATGACAGATACTAGTATTAGTACTTCTTAAATTTTTCCATTTTGATAAATATATGTCAATAAGAGTCGATTAAATTTGAATAGTGTTAACAATTTTTCCTTAACATAGGATGGCAACATTCATATATCATATTGTAATAAATGTTACATATCATTTTAGCAAAGTGAAAAATGTCAAGATAAATACATTTTCATAGGCACACTACTGTCTTTTTACATATTAACAACAAGAAGTAGTTGAGGAATTTTGGGGTTCTTATAGGATAAATTCAGCTACCAAAATCTGAATCTTTACATCATCAGCAGAAAAATCATATAAAGAAGGGAAACTAAATTCTCCATATCTCATGTCTACAATTTAACTAAAATGTAGAGATTGGTACAAATTTTAAAGTTCTTATAGGTTTAAACTAAGCATGCCAAACCAGTCAACTATATCCATGGCTTAACCCAGAGTAAAATATCAGCTAGGCTATGTGGAGAAAGGAGCTAGGAACTAATAGAGGCAGGGCCAGAAAAACCACTTCTGGAAAAAGAAGAATCCTCTTTAAGAGAGGAAAATTTAAGAAAAATCTGAAAACTGATGGATCAGAGAACTGGATAGTGGTGAATTTCAAGGAATGGTCATAGAGGCATGCACAGTCAGGAGTAGCAAACTTGAAAACACACCACTTTTTCAATAAAAAGAGGCAACTTGGAAGAGAGACGTATTTCAGATGCCTGGTAGAAAGAAGAGAAATTGAAACAGGAAGATTGAAGGGGAAAATAAACATAGGAACAGAATTTAAGGGTCCCAGAGAAAGAAAGGTGAGTGACAAAATCAAACCCTTCTACCTACATAAAAATGTTTGATTAAAAAAAACTCTTCAACATGAGTTCATAACCAAAACACCTTAAAGCTGCCAAATATTGCTAGTCCCAAAAAAGTAAGATGTTTAAACACAAACACAAGTATGTCCATATAAAACTATTCTGAAAAGAAAGAAAATGAAAATCAAACTATTTCAACAAAAATTATCCAAAACAAACAAAAAAACATGATGAACTGAAAAACTATAATGAGTATTCTAGCATGAATTAATATTCAGAAAAAATAATTTTAAATATAAAATAAAATCTCTAATCAGAAATTCAAAACCTCAGCTCTAAACAAATATACAAACCAAAAGAAATGAAAGGTGATCCAACTCAGGAATGAAACTGAAGAAAAAAGGATAATAAATGAAGATTATTTTATAAGTTATGCAAGATTCAAGTAAATATCTAATACAAAAATAAAATGATCAATACCTGATAATGGTTAAGAACATCTTCCATAAATAAAACCTGTAAACTCTGATCCTAAAGTCACAGTAAACAAAAGCCACAGTAAATAAAAGCAGGACAATTTTGCCAGAGGGTACATGAACTAAGGAAGGCCAATGTACAGTGTGAGTTCCCTGCTCTCACTAATTCTAGTATGGGAGTTGGCACAGTTATGCTTTATAGGAAATACTTCAGGCTTTCTGACTTGGGCAAAAGACAATTCAATCTGGAACAACCAGGAACATTGGAAAAAGAGAGAAAACCAAGAGAGCAAAGAGCCACAGAGCAGATCTTTAAATTATATTTCCTAATGTGTCTGGCTGATGCTAAAACCAAAAATTTGCAGAACATAACTCAAAGCACCTCAGCTAAGAACAAACATGAACTCCTCTGCTATGCAAGAAACAGACTTTTCAGTTTGAACCCAGTGAACTCAATTGCCTCTTAAAACAAAAGAAAATGCTAAAATAAATAAATAAGTAAAAGAATACATTCTCCTAAATAAATAAAAAAAAGTCTCCAGAACTTAGCATTCATAAATATGCTGGATAAAATTGAATATAATATGAGATATGGAGAACTAGGAAAATAAAATTCCTTTTTAAGAGAAGAACAATTAGCTAGCACAAACCCCAAGATCTACCAATGACAGATTTAGTAAACAAAGATTTTGAAGCAGCTATTATAACTGTCCCTAACAATGTAAAGCTATATAATCACAAGTAATAAAAAGATATTAAATCTTAATAAATATAAATTTTATTTAAATTTTTAAATAGAATTTTTAAATGGCAATTGTATATTAAAGATATTAGAGATTAAAACACATATTTACTGGATGGACTAAGCAGAATGAGAGTGACAAACAAAGGCATCTGTGAACTTGAAGATAAATCAATAGAAATTATATAATCTGAACAGGGGAAAGGATTTTTTAAAATGAACACAATAGAATGAAAAGACATATCACACACTGGAAGGAGATATTTGCAAAAGACATATCTGATAATCACTGTTATCCAAATCATACCAAGAACTCCTATAACTCACAATAAAAAAATTAAAAATGGGCCAAAGTCCATTTCAAAAGTCCAATTCAGCAAAGAAGATACACAGATAGAAAATAAGCATATGAAAAGATTCTGTACATTATATGTCATCAGGGAAATGAAAATTTAAAAATTAAAAAAACAATGAAATACCACTACATGACAACTAGAATAGAGCCAAAACTTACACACAAATGTTTATAACAGCTTTATTCATAACTGCCAGAATTTGGAAGCAACCACTCCATGATGTCCTCCACTAGGTGAACGAATAAGTAAACTAAGGTAATTCAGAAAATGAAATATTCAGCACTAAAAATAAATGAGTTACCAAGCCATGAAAAGACATGGAAGAAACTTAAATGCATATTACTAAGTGAAAGAAGCCAATCCTAAAAGGCTACATACTGTATTATTCCAAGAGTATGATATTCTGTAAAATGTAAAACTACACAGAAAGTAAAGAGATCAGTGGTCTCCAGGGTTGGAGGGGGAAGGGGGGATGAACAGGTGAAACACAGAAGAGTTTTATGGCAATGAAACTATTCTGGACAATACTATATTAGTGGATACATGTCATTATATACTTGTCCAAAACGATAGAATGTGTAACACTATGAGTGAACTCTAATGTAAACTATGGACTTGGGTGATAAAGTCAATGTAGGGTCATTGACAGTAACAAATGTACCACATTCAGGATGTTGGTAGCTGGTGCATCATTTACCTCTCTTATTTTCTGTATATTCTGATGTTTGGAAACCTTAAAAATCTTTCTCTGCCACTGCCACTCCCTGAGCTAGCCAACCAGGAACATGCCTTTGGTATGCAAAGTAACCATTTCAAGGCCAATCCTTTTCTATCTCACCTGCAGACCCCAGGAGGTGATAGTCCCCTGCCTTAATCATCCAGGTACCAGGTACCAGGCAATAAGGCATCATCTCTGTGGCTTAGAGTCTTCCACAGTTATTCAAATTAGCCAATCCTAAATTGTTTAGTTTGTTTTCTTGCTCTTCCTATAGAAACTCCAATAAAGCCTGTGGCTTAGTCTTTCCCCTCACTCTTGTACTTTGTCTCCAGGCCAATGATGTTGTTTTCCTATGTGGCCCTGTGTGCTATGCTATGTCTCCTATTTCTAGCACCTGTTGAGTATAGTAAACTTCATTTTCCTGAGCTTCTCCTCTATTTTCTCTTGTGCCATAGTTGACTGGCTATCACACAAAGGAACACAGAATAATAAGGGAACCTAGACATGTGTGGAGGCAGGGGATATATGGGAATTCTGTACTTTCCATTCAATTTTGCTAGGAGCCAAACACTGTTCTACAAAACAAGCAAACAATAAAAAGAAGTTTATTTTAAGAAAATGAACAGATTCTCAGAGATTGGATAGTTAATAACAAGTTGACTAAAGCACGTGTAATTGGGGTCCCAGAAGGAGAAGAAAATAAGACAGGAAACAAATTTGAACAATAATGTCTATAACAATTCTAAATTTGATGAAACGTAGATTTATAGAATCTGGATGTGCAAGGAACTACAATCAGAATAAAGATTTAAGCAATCTCTGGGCATTTCATCATCAAACAGTTGAATGTGAAATAAAGAAAATCTTGAAAGTAGCAACAAGAAAATGGCATATTGTGTATAGGAGAACAATGATTCAATTAATAGTTAGCTATTCATCAGGACGTCTAGAGGCCAGAAGAAAATGAAGCATCTTTAAAATGCTGAATGCAAAATTAGATCTGTCAATGATATTTTCTTTTTCCCTTCAATAACGAAGGGAAAATGACTTTTTCAAATGAAAGTAAAACAAAGGAATGTGTTACTATTAAGCTTACATTATAGGAAGTAGCAAAGGAAGTTATTCAGGCAGAAGGAAGTTGAAACCAGATGGAAACTTGGATCCTCCAAAAGGAATAAAGAGCATGATAAATGGTAAATGTAAAAACATAATTTTTCCCCTTTAAATTCCTTCAAAACACATATGACAATTTAAAACAAACTCATAACATCTTTTAGGTTGTATAATCTATGATACCATAATACCTATAATAACTATAGCATAAAAGACGAGAAGGAGAGCAACTGACCTTTATGGTTGCCAAATTTCTACATTTATTTAAAGTCATGCCACATTAACTCAAAGTAGATTGTGAAGTGTTAAGGATGTAGCTATAATATTTTAATATGGTTTTTAAAATGCAATCTTGAGATTGCGTTTCTTTGAGACCCTGATTAAAGGTAAGTCAGTTTCCCTTCTTGAATAACCAATTAAGTTCACACTCCCAGCCCCATCTCTTATCAAGTTCTCAAACTCAGAGCAACAATATATCTGCCCTAAATGCCTCAGGGCCAGATACCAGACAACCAGGGACAGGCCCTATGCTCCAAAACTCACTGAGATATTTCAAACTAGCCAATCCTAAGTCTCCTTGTCTTGCCTCACCATTTCTTCCATAGAAACCATAATAAAGGTGCTTGCCCACAGTTGCCCACTCTCCCTCTGTGTATAGTGCTTACCCGGTGTAGCCATGGATAATGTATTCTATTCTCCCCAGAGAACTGTAACTAAAACAAACTGCAAAACTCTGGTTTTTCTCTCTCAATGTGTGTCTAGTCTTGCCATACCTCACCCAAGGTAATATAGTTAAAATAAATCCCTAGAGAAGTCACTGAAGAAGCAAAGCAAATAAGTATAGCAAAAAAGCCAGTAAAAATATTTAAATGGAATACTAAAACTTAGTCAAATAATATTTTAAAAGACAAGAAAAAGAGGGATGAAAAGCAGAAAGAATAAATACAAATATTAAAATGGTAAACATGGGGCGCCTGGGTGGCTCAGTGGGTTAATCCTCTACCTTCAGCTCAGGTCATGATCTCAGGGTCCTGGGATCGAGCCCCACATGGGGCTCTCTGCACAGCGGGGAGCCTGCTTCCCCCTCTCTCTCTGCCTGCTTCTCTGCCTACCTGTTAACTCTCTCTTTCTCTGTTGAACAAATCAATATAAATCTTAAAAAAATGGTAAACATGAACCAATATCAATAATTATATTAAACTTTAATGAACTAAACACTATAATAAATAAAAATGCATAAAAAGCAAGAATCAACTACATACTGCATACAAGAGACACATTTCACATGTAAAAACACAGATATGATGAAAGTAAGTGAATTAAAATGTATATCATACAAGCAGTATGCATAAAAAGACTAAAGTAACTATTTAATATAAAACATATTGATGACAATGAGCAGTATCAAAAATAAAATGGGACATTTCATAATAATTAAGTGGATAATTCATCATAAGACTTAACTCTTGAAGATATATCTATGCTAATAATAACTATGGAGTATATAAAGCAAAAATTGATAGAACTAGAGAAAGAGAATCCCACAGTCATAGTAGAGATATTGTCAAGACTAGGAAAATCCAGCTACCAATCCCAAGTGAAGATTCCTACCATATGCATGACATCAGAGATCATAATAATGCTAGCACCCATAAGTAGGAGCCCACAGACATCTAGCCACTATATCTTCTGTGGGTTTGGATTTGCCAAGGAAGATTCAAAACCTAAAGCACTGGCAGGAACAACACTTTGTTCACAAAAGAGTCACAGCAAGATCAAGGTCTGTAGTGTGCACTGGTCTTCCATGACTAGTTAATCCCTCCTAATACCTGACAAAGGATGATGGACTGCACCCATCCCTTCCATACTGCAGGCAAAGATCCCATTTCCTTACAGTGGGGGTGGGTCTGGCCAGGTACCATATGACACACATGCTTAAACAATAAAAAGAAGTTCACTGCATACCCAGGACAGAGGAAGGTTTTTCCAAATAAGAAAGAAGACTATAGGACCAAGCAATAACTTCATCACCCATGTTTCTGTATAGGGAAATGTTTCAGGCCCAGGGCATTGATCGTGCTGTCCCAGAGACGGGTAGCAGGTCATGTGATGGCTGTTCCCTCAACATGCATCTATTCCAACGAAACC
The DNA here is from genome assembly GCA_004024605.1 of Pteronura brasiliensis. Classification (NCBI taxonomy): domain Eukaryota; kingdom Metazoa; phylum Chordata; class Mammalia; order Carnivora; family Mustelidae; genus Pteronura; species Pteronura brasiliensis. The sequence goes on from PJEN01019840.1 coordinate 12,693, forward strand.
AAAAAGCTGCCCCTTCCATGATGGATGCAGACCACTGTAATCAACCTGTCATCAGGCAGGTTCCTGATCACCCTGAGCAATGGTTCTATATTGTGGACTTAGTGTTTTCTGTTGCTGGCAGATTTGGTATTCAGGTGGCCATACCCATGGCAGGTTACAGGATGGCTGCTTCCCCCAACAGATGTAAGATTGTTCTCTCAGCAATTGATAAAACAACTAGATAAAATCAGCAAAGACATAGGAAACCCAAAAAAACACTATCAACCACTTTAAACTATAGCCAACAACCACAAGGTATACATTATTTTTATGTTTACCATAATGTAATTATTAATCTAAATGAAGCACACATGCATAAAGTCATATCAGTAAATTTAAAATGATAGACATAGTACAGAGTGTGTTTTCTAACCAGAGGTTAAATAAATTAGAAATCAAAAGCAATAAGATATACCTATAAGAAATCTCCATTTTTTAAAAAAAGAGCACACTTCTAAATAATACTGAGTAGAAGAAAAAAAAAAACAAAAGGAAAATTAGGAGTCGAAAAAGAAAAACAAAACTGGGGGCATCACGTTGCCTGATTTCAAGCTTTACTACAAAGCTGTGATCACCAAGACAGCATGGTACTGGCATAAAAACAGACACATAGACCAGTGGAACAAAGTACAGAGCCCAGATATGGACCCTCAACTCTTTGGTCAAATAATCTTCCACAAAGCAGGAAAAAATATCCAGTGGAAAAAAAGACAGTCTCTTCAATAAATGGTGTGGGGGAAAATTGGACAGCTATGTATAGAAGAATTAAACTTGACCATTCTCTTACACCATACACAAAGGTAAACTTGAAATGGATAAAAGACCCCAATGTGAGGCAGGAATCCATCAGAATCCTAGAGGAGAACATAGGCAGTAACCTCTTCGACATCGGCCACAGCAACTTATTTCAAGATATGTCTCCAAAGGCAAAGGAAACAAAAGCGAAAATGGACTTTTGGGACTTCATGAAGATCAAAAGCTTCTGCACAGCAAAGGAAACAGTCAACAAAACATAGAGGCAACCCACGGAATGGGAGAAGATATTTGCAAATGACAGTACAAAGTGCTAATATCCAGGATCTATAAAGAACTCCTCAAATTCAGCACTCACAAAACAGATAATCATGTCAAAAAATGGACAGAAGACATGAGCAGACACTTCTCCAATGAAGACATACAAATGGCTAACAGACACATGAAAAAATGTTCATCATCACTAGCCATCAGGGAGATTCAAATCAAAACCACATTGAGATACCACCTTACACCAGTTAGAATGGCCAAAATTAGTAAGACAGTAAACCACATGTGTTGGAGAGGATGTGGAGAAAGGGGGACCGTCTTACACTGTTGGTGGGAATGCAAGTTGGTGCAGCCATTTTGGAAAACAGTGTGGAGATTCCTTAAGAAATTAAAAATAGAATTACCTTATGACCCTGCAATTGCACTACTGAGTATTTACCCCAAAGATACAGATGTAGTGAAAAGGGTCATCTGTACCCCAATGTTCATAGCAGCAATGGCCACAGTCACCAAACTGTGGAAAGAACCAAGATACCCTTCAAAGGATGAATGGATAAGGAAAATGTGGTCCATATGTACTATGGAGTATTATGCCTCCATCAGAAAGGATGAATACCCAACTTTTGTATCAACGTGGACAGGACTGGAAGAGATTATGCTGTGAAATGAGTCAGGAAGAGAGAGTCAATTATCATATGGTTTTGCTTATTTGTGGAGCATAAGAAATAACACAAAGTACATGGGGAGATGGAGAGGAGAAGGGAGTTGGGGGAAATTGAAGTGGGAGATGAACCATGAGAGACTGTGGACTCAAAAGCAGTCTGAGGGTTTTGGAGGGGTGAGGGGTGGGAGGTTGGATGAGCCTGGTGGTACGTATTATGGAGGGCACATATTGCATGGAGCACTACGTGTGGTGCATAAACAATGAATTCTGGAAGACTGAAAGGAAATTTAAAAAATAAATTTTTTTTAAAAAAGGAAAATTGGGAAATATTTCAATTGAACATAATAAAAATATGATATATGGAAATTTGTGAGATGCATTTAAAGAAGTACTTAGGGGAAATATTATAGCTTTAAATGCATATGTTAAAAATAAAAAAAGACCCAAAACCCATGGTCTAAGGACTTATCTAAAGAAACCAGGCAAAGAACAGAATTAAACCAAAGGAAATAACTACAAGGGCAGATACCAAGTGAACAGAAAATATGCCATAATTAGAGAAAATAAATGAAACCAAAACCTGGTTCTCAGTAAAGATCAAGACAAAAAGAGAAAATATGCTAATTACTAGCATCAGAAATAAAAGAGGGGAAATAACTACAGATACTACAGACAGTAAAAGGCTAAGGGAATATGACAAAAAATTTTTCTGCCAGAAATTTGATAATTTACATATATATTCAATTCATTAAAAGATACAAATGACCAATTTACCACAAATTACCACAAATTACTGACATATGAAAAAATAAAAGAATGTCCACATGGCTTCATTGGTGAATATCATCATTTAAAGAGGAATAATTGCAATCCTACATACACACTTTCAGAATAGAAGAAAAGTGAACATTTACCAACTCATGTAAGATCATTACTTCAGAAACACTAAAATCACACACAGACACCACAAAAAAAGAAAACTGCAGATCAATATTCCAATGAATATAGATACAGAAATTTTTCAGAAAATATTATGAAACAAATCCAGCAACCCCAGCAGTTTCGACACTAGGACTTCAAACTTCATTTATAATCTAAAAAAATCAGTCAACTCAAATCACCATATTATTAGAACAAAAGACAAGAAAACATATAATTTTAGTAGATTAAGGCAAATCACCATACAAAATCTGACAGTCGTAAATGAAAAAACACTTCTTAAATTATCAAAGGCAATATAAAAATTACCAAGAGCTATCAATGATGAAAACCCCAATGTTCTTACCTAAAGATGGCAAACAAGGCAGAGATGTTTGCTCTCAGCAATGCTATTCAACATTATATGAAGTATCTCAGTAACTGCAATAAAGTAAGAAAAAAAATAAAAGACATTGGAAAGGAAGAATAAAAGTATCTATGTTCATAAAAGATGTGATTGTTGAAGTGTATCTCACCCCTCAAACACAGTTTGATAGTAAACAAATTATTCTGAAAACCCAAGAAGTCAATCAGAGGTTGAGAGGACAAAAATTGCAAGTCTGCAAGCAGAAAAGTGACCACCTTTGGAAGGTAGGAGGTCCAGAATTTTGCTTGGGGAAGACATAGCTATGGATGTGGCTGCAGGGAAGGAGCCTGCTTATAGAGGTTACTGCAATGTAATAGAAGTGGAGGAGTGCAAAATCTGAAATTTTAAGTCCACTACTGTGGGGGATGTTCCTGGATTAAAGGTGTTCAGGTGGCAAAGAGGGTCAGAATCTCAGGAGTGACAGGGCGGTCTGAGGATCCCCTGGGTTGCAGAAGAAGAGGATGTGCCGAGATGCTGTGCTGTTCCCAGGCATAGGAGTCGCAAAGCTGGCAAGGGCAGTGGGTCTTGGTGCTGGTTTTCAGCTATAAACTGTGAACTGTCATCTGGTCGTGCAACTGCAATCCTGGGATTTCACTCAGAGGCTAGAGAGCAGGGCACAGCCATTTTCATCCTGCCCATCAGTGCTGAAAGCCTTTCAGGGAGCAAAATAGCACCACCTAGTGAAGGACAGAGTGGCATACACCAAGCCGAACCTTCCTGTCCCTAGAGAAGCATTTCTACTCAAGTCGGCCAGAGAATCAGTGCATCAGGCCCTTTCGAAACCCAGAAGACCAGCACAAACAATTTGCGATCACCAAGTCTGCTGATCATAGAGTGCTACAAAGCTTCATCTCTAGGGGAAATAGAATCTAGCTTCCTTTTTACTTTTATGCTTTATTTTATATTTTCATTATTTTTTTCATTTATTTTCTTATATTTCCCCATTCCCTTTTAAAATTTTTATTATTATTTTTTAGAATTTATGTATATATATACATATATATATATATATACACTTTTGATATATGTTTTTAAAATTTTTGCCTAATTTTATTTCACTTTATTATGTTTTATTTTATTTTAATTTCTCTGGGCTCTAGAATCTTTCAACAAGCAGACCAAACTACACCCAGCATCTGAGGGGGGGGGGGGTTGTGTTTTTTTTTTTTTAATTTTTCTTTGTTTTTCACATTGTTTTGGGGGGTTTTTTGTTTGTATTTATTTTTGTTGTTCTTCTTTCTCTTTCTTCTTTTCTTTTCTGGACAAAATGACAAGACAGAGGAATTTATCCTGAAAGAAATAACACAATGTAGAACTCACAGCCAGTGATTTAATCAATACAGACATAAGTAATACATCTGCACTAGAGTTTAAAACAACACTTAAAGGTACTAGCTGGGTTTGAGAAAAGCATAAAAGACACTAGAGAATCCCTTACTGCAGAGATAAAATAACTAAAATCTAGTCAGGTCAAAATTAAAAATGCTATTACTAAGATGCAAACACAAATGGAGGCCATAAAAAAGAGGATGGACAAAGCAGAGGAGTGAATCAGTGATATAGAAGATAAAATTATGGAAAATAAGCAGAAAAGAAGAGGGAAAGAAAGGTAATTGACCATGAAGATAGACTTAGAGAACTCAGCAACTTATTAAAACATTCATATCTTTGGAGTCCCAGAAGATGCAGAGAGAGATAAAGGGGCAGAAGGTTTATTTGAACAAATTATACTTGAAAATTTCCCTAATCTGGGGAAGGATACAGACATCAAAAATCCAAGAAGCACAGAGAACTCCCATTAAATTCAACAAAAGCTGGCCATCACCAAGGTGTATACTAATCAAATTCACAAAAGACACAGACAAGGAAAGAATCCTGAAAGCAACAAGGGAAAAAGGGGTCCTTAACACACAAGGGAAAACAGATCAGGTTTACAGTGGATCTGTAAACAGAAACTTACAGGCCAGAAAAGAGTGGAAGGAAATATTCAAGGTGTTGAATGGGAATAATATACAACCAAGAATTATTTATCTAACAAGGCTGTCATTCAAAATAGAAGAAGAGATAAGGAGTTTTCCAGACAAACAAAATGAAAGATCATGACCACTAAACTAGCCCTGCAAAAAATTATGAAGAGGACTATTTGAGTGGAAAAAAAAAAAAAAGACCAAAGCAACAAAGACTAGAACATTCCAGAGAACATCACCAGAAACACCAATTTGAACATGTAACACAATAGCATAAAATTCATATCTCTCAATAATCATTCCGAAGGTAAATGGACGAAATGCACCAATCAAAACACACAGCATGTCAGAATGTAAAAAAAAAAAAAAAAGATCCTTCATATGCTGCCTACAAGAGACTCATTTTAGCCTTAAGGACACCTGCAGATTGAAAGTGAGCCGATGGAGAACCATCTACCATGCTAATGGACATCAAAAGAAAGCCAGAGTAACTGTACTTATATCAGACAAACTAGATTTTTAAAACAAAGACTGTAACAAGAGATGAAGAAGAGCATTGTATCATAATTAAGGGGTCCATTCAACAAAAAGATCTAATAATTGTAAATATTTATGCTCCCAAATTGGGAGCATACAAGTATATAAATCAATTAATAAAAACATAAAGAAACTCTTTGATAATAATACAATAACAGTGGGGGACTTTAACACCCCACTTAGAAAAATAGATAGATTATCTAAGCAGAAATCAACAAAGAAACAATGGCTTTGAATGACACACTGGACCAGATCAACTTAACAGATAGATTCAGAACATTTCATTCTAAAGTCTCAGAATATACATTCTTCTCAAATGCACATGAAGCATTCTCCAGAATAGATCACATACTGGGTCATAAATCTGTCCTCCACAAATACAAAAAGATCAAGATTATACCATGCATATTTTCAGACTGTGCTATGAAACTGGAGGTCAACCACAAGAAAAAAATTGAAAATACCTCAAATACCTGGAGGTTAAAGAACATCCCACTAAAGAATGAATGGGTTAACCAGGAAATTAAAGAGTTTAAAAAATACATGGAGACAAATGAAAATGAAAGCATGATAATGCAAAACCTTTGCGATGCAGCAAAGGTGGTCCTAAGAAGGAAGTACATTGCAGTACAGGCCTACCTCAAGAAACAAGAAAAGTTTCAAATACACAATCTAATCTTATACTTAAAGGAGCTCTAAAAGGAATAGTAAATAAAGCCTAAAGCCAGCAAAAGGGAAATAATTAAGATTAGAGCAGAAATAAATAATATGGAAACAAACAAACAAACAAAAACCCAGTAGAATGGATTAATGAAACTAGGAGCTGATTTGTCAAAAGAATTAATAAAATTGATAAACCCCTAACCAGACTTTTTGATAAGAGAGCACAACAAATACCACAGAAATATAATTATAAGAGAATATTATGGAAAACTATATGCCAACAAATTGGACAATCTGGAAGAAATGCATAAATTCCTAAAACATACAAACTACAAAACTGAAACAGGAAGAAACAGAAAATTTGAACAGACCAATAACCAACAAAGAAATTTGATCAGTCATCAAAAATTTCCCAACAAACAAAATTCCAGAGCCAGATGGCTTCCCAGAGGAATTCTACCAGACATTTAAAGAAGGGTTAATACCTATTCTTCTCAAACTCTTCCCAAAAATAGAAATGGAAGGAAAACATCCAGCATTCTATGAAGCCAGCATGACCTTGATTCCAAAACCAGACAAAGACCCCACTTAGAAGGAGATTACAAACCAATGTCCCTGATGAACAGGGATGTAAAAATTCTCAAAAAAATACTAGCAAATTGAATTTGACAGTACATTAAAAGAATCATTCACCACAATCAAGTGGGAATTATTCTTGGACTGCAGGAGTGGTTCAGTATTCACAAATCAATCAACATAATACACTGTATTAACAAAAGACAGGATAAGAATCATATGGTCCTCTCAATAGTGGTAGAAAAAGCATTTGACAAAATAGGACATACATTCTTGATAAAAACCCTCAACAAAACAGAAATAGAGGGAACATACCTCAACATCACAAAGGCCATATATGAAAAACCCTAGCTAATATCATCCTCAATGGGGAAAAACTTAGAGCTTTTCCTCTAGAGTTAGGAATACAACAGGGTTGTCCACTCACACTATTATTATTTAACATAGTACTAGAAGTCCTAGCCTCAACAGTCAGGTAACAAAAAGAAATAAAATGCATCCAAATTGGCAAAGAAGAATTCAAACTTTCATTATTTGTAGACAACATGATACTCAAAGTAGAAAATACAAAAGGCTCCACAAAAAAATTGTAAGAACTCACATGTGAATTTAGCAAAGTCTTGGGATATAAAATCAATGGGCAGAAACCTGTTGCATTTCTGTACACTAATAATGAGGCAGCATAAAAAGAAATCAAAGAAATGATCCCATTTGCAATTGCACCAAAAACAATAAGATACCTAGGAACAAATCTAACTACAGAAATAACAGATCTATACTCTGAAAACTATACAGCATTGATGAAAGAAATTGAAGACACAAAGAATATTCCATGGTCATGGATTGGAAGAACAAATATTATTAAAATGTCTGTGCTACCCAAAGCAATCTACACATTTAATGCAATCCCCATCAAAATACCACCAGCATTTTTCAAAAAGCTGGAAAAACAATCCTAAAATTTGTATGGAATCACAAAAAAACCTGAATAGCCAAAGCAATACTGAAAAAGAAAAAGAAAACTGGAGGCATCAACAATTCTGGATTTTAAGCTATATTACAGAGCTATAATCATCAAAACAGTATGGTACTGGAGAAAAACAGACACAGAGATCAATGGAACCGAATAGATAATCCAGAAATGGAGCCACAACTATATGGTCAACAAATCTTCAACAAAGCAAGAAAAAATATCTAATGGAAAAAAAAAGACAGTCTCTTCAACAAGTGGTGTTGAGAAAACTGGACACCGACATCCAGAAGAATGAAACTGGACCACTTTCTTATACCATACACAAAAATAAAATAAAGATGGATGAAAGACCTAAATTTGAGAAAGGAAACCATCAAAATCCTATGGGAGAACACAGGCAGTAACTTCTCTGACCTCAGCCATATTAGATATACTAGATACATCACCACCAGCAAGGAAAACAAAAGCAAAAATGAATTGTCGGGACTTCGTCAAGGTAAAAAGCTTTTGAACAGCAAAGGAAATGACCAACAAAACTAAAAGGCAATCTACAGAATGGGAGAAGATATTTGTAAATGACATAGGTGATAAAGGGTTAGTATCCAAAATCTACAAAGAACTTATCAAACTCAACACCCAAAAAACAAATAACTCAGTTAAGAAATGGGCGGAGGACATAAATAGATACTTTTCCACAGAAGACATCCAGATGGTTAACAGACACATGAAAAGGTAATCAACATCCCTCATCATTAGGGAAATATAAATCAAAACCACAATGAGATACCATCTCACACCTCTCAGGATGGCTATTATCCAAAAAACAAGAAATAATAAATATTGGCAAGGATGTGGAGAAAGGGTATTCCTCTTGCTCTGTTGGTAGGAATGCAAACTGGTGCAGGCACTCTGGAGAACAGTATGGAGTTTCTTCAAAATGTTAAATATAAAACTATCCTACAACCCAGCAATTGCACTACTAGGTATTTAACCAAAGGATACAAAAATACAGATCTGAATAGATACATGCACCCTGATGTTTAACATTTATAGCAGCATTATTAATAATAGGCAAACTATAGAGAGCCTAACTGTTCATTGACTGATGAATGGATAAAGAAAAAGTGGTATACACACACACACACACACACACACACACACACACAATGGAACATTACTCAGCCGTAAAAAAGTGAAATAAGTCAATCAGAGAAAGACAAATACCAGTTGAACTCACTCATGTGTAGAATTTAGGAAAGAAAACAGTTGAACATATGGGAAGGGGGAAAAGAAAAAAAGGAGAGAGGGAAACAAGCCATAGGAGACTCTTGATAACAGAAAACAAACTGGGTTGACGGAGGGAAGTGGGTGGGGGATAGGCTAGATGAGTGATGGGTATTAAGGGAGACACTTGTTATGATGAGCACTGGGTGTTACATGTAAGTGAAGAATCATTATATTCTACTTTAGAAATCAATATTGCACTGTATGTTAACTACCTAAAATTTAAATTAAAAAAAAAAAAGACATGGTTGTTTACATAGACCCCTAAGGAATATACATGAAATGATCACGTGAATTGAAAATCTTAAGGAAATTAAAATACAGCTACTAGAACTCATAATTTAATTTAGCAAGACCACAGGATACAAGGTCAATATACCCTCTATCAAAATTAAGGATTTTTGTTCTTTGAAAGACAAAATTAAGAAAATAAAATGTCAAGCCATGGATTTGGAGAAAAATGTTTGCAGACTTATCTCTGACAAAGACTTGTAAATGGAATATATAAAGAAAATATTTTTATTGAAGTATAATTAACATACAGTGTTATATTATCTTCAGGTGTACAATTTAATAAGTCAACAATTCAGTGTTCATCAAGAGAAGTATATTCTTGATCTCCTTTATCTATTTCACCCATCTTTCCAACTATGTCCCCTCTGGCAACCACCAGCTTGTTATGTGGACTTAGGAGTTTGTTTTTTTGTCTCTTTTTGTTTTAAGAGAAATAAACTGAAAGGAATCTATTCAAAGCTGCCCTCTCCCCACCTCCAGCCAAGCTTACAGACAAAACTCACAGGTGTCTGCACTTGGCCCTAACTGTTTTTCTAGGTCACAGTGTCCTCCATCTCAGAAAGTGGACCCCAACTACAAAACATATTCTTGCGGACCCCAACTACAAAACATTCTTTTCTAGCCTGACCAGACAGAGCCCCTGGAAAAACTTGCCACCTCCTGCTCTAGCTCACCAAGGGTTGACCCCTTCCAAACCCCCACCCCTCCCTGCATGCACACAGCTGCAACACTCTCACATCCTTCAAAGACCCTTTAAAGGCTCAGCCTGACAGAAACTCAGGGCCAACATCTCTCTTGATGTCTGACCCCTCTCCTCCCTTGGAGAGTGAATAAACTCTGTCCTGTTTGTTGTTCTATTCTTTGTGCAATTCGTTGCTGCCCAAGTCACCAGCCACCCTATCATAAACTAATTAAAAATTGGCAAACTATTTCAATAGATACTTCAGCCAAGAAGATACATGAAAAGCTAATGGGTACATACAGACACCACCACTAGGCCTCCAGGAAATATAAATTAACAGCATAATATTAAATTATTACACACACATTAGAATGGCGAAAATTTAAGACTGATGAAACTTAGCATTGACAAAGATGTGAAGGAAATAGTAGTGGGATTGAAAAATGGTAAAATCTCATTGGATGGATAAAACTTTGGTAGTTTTTTGTGAACTTAAATATACATATACTATATAATTCAGCAATCCCATTCCTAGGTATTTACCCAAGAGAAATAAATACATAAATCCACAAAAGATTTACATGTGAATTAAGACTGCATTATTCATAGCTGCATTATTCATAATATCCAAACATTTGAAATAACCTCCATGTCCATCAACTGGTGAATAGATTTTTTAAAAATAGAATAAATCTGTGCTATTGAAATCTACTTGACAATATCAAGGAATGAACCACTAATACATGGAATAATTTGAAGTGAATCTTAAAAACATTCTGAGTTAAAAGCACATATCCATTTGGATGGAATAGTATAGGAGGCAAAAATATAATATCAGAAATTATATAGATGGAATAGTATAGGAGGCAAAAATATAATATCAGAAATTATATAGGTTTATTACTTGTTACCTGGGGCTGTGACTTTGGGGATGAGTCAAAAAGTAACATAGGAATGAGGTTACTTATGGTATGATGGTAATATTCTATATTTTGATTAGAGTCATTGGTTATTATATGGTTGTATACAACTGTATCCCTAAAAATATTGTAATTTATTTTATAATTTGTTTTATGTAGGTTATGCCTCCATAAAGATGAGTGAAAAAAGCAGTCAAGAAGATGAAAACACAATAATGAAGAGATAAAAATTATTAGTGAATTGATACAGTAAATAATCAAAGACAATATAATTTGTTCCTTAAAGAAGAAAACAAAAATGATTAAATATAAATGATATTCAAAACGACAATCAAAGAAAGCTTTTCCTTGATAAAAAGATATGAATCTAAATACTTAAATGACTCATTTAAGTGATAACTGAGTTGCCTACACTAGGATATCTTAATAAAGCTACTAAAACTATCATTCAATTTTAGAGGCTATAGAAAAACAGTTTCATCACTAAGTATTCAGATAACATTGCATTCATTCATGCATCTTTTCAAATAAATCTAGTAGAAGACTAGCCTTATCCAATCAAAATATGGCTGGGGATACTTAGGCAAAAAAACTAATGGTGACTATTGAATATTTTCAATTATACAACTAAGAATATAAAGTGGAAAAAAGCATGGAAGATTAACATGTATGTGTTCTGTGTTCTGATAGGTAGAAATAACATCTAAAAAATGGGAAGAGAAAGGAGAGATAAATGAAAATAGATAAATCTCATGAAGTGTTCCATAAGTAATACATGGGAGTAAAAAGATCTTATTTATTTATTAGATTTATTTATTTATTTTAGAGAGAGAGAGTGGGAGCAAGGGCAGAGGGAAAGAATCTTAAAGCAGACTCTCCACTGAGTGTGGAGCCCAACATGGGGATTGATCTCACAACCCATGAGATCATGACCTGAGTGGAAACCAAGAGCTGGATGCTTACCCACCTGAGTTACCCAGGCTCCTCTCAAAGCATTTTATTATTTTTGTATTTTTTATAAACATATATTTTTAACCCCAGGGGTACAGGTCTGTGAATCGCCAGGTTTACACATTTCACAGCACTCACCATAGCACATACCCTCCCCAATGTCCAAAGCCACACCCCCCTCTCCCAAACCCCATCCCCCCATTGACCCTCAGTTTGTTTTTTGAGATTAAGAATCACTTATGGTTTGTCTCTCTCCAAATCCCATCTAGTTTCATTTACTCTTCTCCTACCCCCTTAACCCCCCATGTTGCATCTCCTCTCCCTCATATCAGGGAGATCATATGATAGTTGTCTTTCTCTGATTGACTTATTTCACTAAGCATGATACCCTCTAGTTCCATCCACGACGTCTCAAATGGAAAGATTTCATTTCTTTTGATGGCTGCATAGTATTCCATTGTGTATATATACCACCTCTTCTTTATCCATTCATCTGTTGATGGGCATCTAGGTTCTTTCCATAGTTTGGCTATTGTGGACACTGCAGCTATAAACATTCAGGTGCACGAGCCCCTTCGGATCACTACGTTTGTATCTTTAGGGTAAATACCCAGTAGCGCAATTGCTGGGTCATAGGGTAGTTCTATTTTCAACATTTTGAGGAACCTCCATGCTGTTTTCCAGAGTGGTTGCACCAGCTTGCATTCACACCAACAGTGTAGGAGGGTTCCCCTTTCTCCGCATCCTCGCCAGCATCTGTCATTTCCTGACTTGTTCATTTTAGCCATTCTGACTGGTGTGAGGTGATATCTCATTGTGGTTTTGATTTGTATTTCCCTGATGCCAAGTTATGTGGAGCACTTTTTCATGTGTCTGTTGGCCATCTGGATGTCTTCTTTGTAGAAATGTCTGTTCATGTCTTCTGCCCATTTCTTGATTGGATTATTTATTCTTTGGGTGTTGAGTTTGCTAAGTTCTTTATAGATTTTGGACACTAGCCCTTTATCTGATATGCCGTTTGCAAATATCTTCTCCCATTCTGTCAGTTGTCTTTTGGTTTTGTTAACTGTTTCCTTTGCTGTGCAAAAGCTTTTGATCTTGATAAAATCCCAATGGTTCATTTTTGCCCTTGCTTCCCTTGCCTTTGGCGATGTTCCTAGGAAGATGTTGCTGCGGCTGAGGTCGAAGAGGTTGCTGCCTGTGTTCTGCTCAAGGATTTTGATGGATTCCTTTCTCACATTGAGGTCCTTCATCCATTTTGAGTCTATTTTCGTGTGTGGTGTAAGGAAATGATCCAATTTCATTTTTCTGCATGTGGCTGTCCAATTATCCCAACACCATTTATTGAAGAGGCTGTCTTTTTTCCATTGGACATTCTTTCCTACTTTGTCAAAGACTGGTTGACCAAAGAGTTGAGGGTCTATTTCTGGGCTCTCTATTCTGTTCCATTGATCTATAGGTCTGTTTTTGTGCCAGTACCATGCTGTCTTCATGATGACAGCTTTGTAATAGAGCTTGAAGTCCGGAATTGTGATGCCACCAACTTTGGCTTTCCTTTTCAATATTCCTTTGGCTATTCGAGGTCTTTTCTGGTTCCATATAAATTTTAGGATTATTTGTTCCATTTCTTTGAAAAACATGGATGGTACTTTGATAGGAATTGCATTAAATGTGTAGATTGCTTTAGGTAACATAGACATTTTCACAATATTTTTTCTTCCAATCCAGGAGCATGGAACATTTTTCCATTTCTTTGTGTCTTCCTCAATTTCTTTCATGAGTACTTTATAGTTTTCTGTGTATAGATTCTTAGCCTCTTTGGTTAGGTTTATTCCTAGGTATCTTATAGTTTTGGTTGCAATTATAAATGGGATTGACTCCTTAATGTCTCTTTCTTCTGTCTTGTTGTTGGTGTAGAGAAATGAAACTGATTTCTGTGCATTGATTTTATATCCTGACACTTTAGTGAATTCCTGGACAAGTTCTAGCAGTTTTGGAGTGGAGTCATTTGGGTTTTCCACATAAAGTATCATATCATCTGCGAAGAGTGGTAGTTTGACTTCTTCTTTGCTGATTTGGATGTCTTTAGTTTCCTTTTGTTGTCTGATTGCTGAGGCTAGGACTTCTAGTACTATGTTGAATAGCAGTGGTGATAATGGACATCCTTGCTGTGTTCCTGACCTTAGCAGAAAAGCTTTCAGTTTTTCTCCATTGAGAATGATATTTGGGGTGGGTTTTTCATAGATGGCTTTGATAATATTGAGGTATGTGCCCTCTATCCCTACACTTTGAAGAGTTTTGATAAGGAAGCAATGGCTGTAATTTGTCAAATGCTTTTTCAGCATCTATAGAGAGTATCATATGGTTCTTGTTCTTTCTTTTATTAATGTGTTGTATCACATCGATTGATTTGCGGTTGTTGAACCAAACTTGCAGTCCTGGAATAAATCCCACTTGGTCGTGGTGAATGATCCTTTTAATGTACTGTTGAATCCTATTGGCTAGTATTTTGGTGAGAATTTTCGCATCTGTATTCATCAAGGAAATTGGTCAGTAGTTCTCTTTTTTGATGGGATCCTTGTCTGGTTTTGGGATCAAGGTGATGCTGGCCTCATAAAATGAGTTTGGAAGTTTTCCTTCCATTTCTATTTTTTGGAACAGTTTCAGGAGAATAGGAATTAGTTCTTCTTTAAATGTTTGGTAGATTTCCCCCGGGAAGCCGTCTGGCCCTGGGCTTTTGTTTGTTTGGAGATTTTTGATGACTCTTCAATCTCCTTACTGGTTATGGGTCTGTTCAGGCTTTCTATTTCTTCCTGGTTCAGTTGTGGTAGTTTATATGTCTCTAGGAATGCATTCATTTCTTCCAGATTGTCAAATTTGTTGGCGTAGACTTGCTCATAGTATATTCTTATAATTGTCCATATTTCTTTGGTGTTCGTTGTGATCTCTCCCTTTCATTCATGATTTTATTTATTTGGGTCTTTTCTCTTTTCTTTTTGATAAGTCTGGCCAGGGGTTTATCAATCTTATTAATTCTTTCAAAGAACCAGCTCCTAGTTTCGTTGATTTGCTCTATTGTTCTTTTTGGTTTCTATTTCATTGATTTCTGCTCTGATCTTTATGATTTCTCTTCTCCTGCTGGGTTTAGGGTTTCTTTCTTGTTCTTTCTCCAGCTCCTTTAGGTGTAGGGTTAGGTTGTGTACCTGAGATCTTTCTTGTTTCTTGAGAAAGGCTTGTACCGCTATATATTTTCCTCTCAGGACTGCCTTTGCTGTGTCCCACAGATTTTGAACCATTGTGTTTTCATTATCGTTTGTTTCCATGAATTTCTTAAATTCATCTTTAATTTCCTGGTTGACCCATTCATTCTTTAGAAGGTTGCTGTTTAGTCTCCATGTATTTGGATTCTTACCAAATTTCCTCTTGTGATTGAGTTCTAGCTTCAGAGCATTGTGGTCTGAAAATATGCAGGGAGTGATCCCAATCTTTTGATACCGGTTGAGACCTGATTTAGGACCGAGGATGTGATCTATTCTGGAGAATGTTCCATGTGCACTAGAGAAGAATGTGTATTCTGTTGCTTTGGGATGAAATGTTCTGAATATATCTGTGATGTCCATCTGGTCCAGTGTGTCATTTAAGGCCTTTATTTCCTTATTGATCTTTTGCTTGGA